>JAHWFP010219221.1:14655-33259 GCA_023313725.1 Lithobius niger
ATGTTCGCATTGGCTCGGTAAAATAATATTTTAGGCGATGTTTAATCAGCAGGCCTGGAGCCAGGACGCAAAATCCCAGACGACCTTGTGACAAGAGGACGAATGCAAAGCTAGTATTACGACATGGTTACTCCCACGTCCGTTCATTTATAAGCTCCTGCATTTTAAAAATAAATTATTATGTTCAATTTTGTCATTGCCGCACAAATCGCCGTAAAATGGTATTCAGCGAAATTTGCAATAAGCCATCACCGAAAATCATACACTAGTACAGCCCCCCCCCCATTAAAAAAAAGTCTTGTTCTTAACTTTTCATTTGGAAGGCCGCCTTTACAGAATTGATAAGCATGGTGTAAAGGAGGGTGGCAGTCCTAATGTACCTGCACAAAGTGACGCCCTGATCGCGTCAGTCAGTCAGTTGAAGCTCCCGTCACGGATGTGGGCTTTCACCTCATTTCAATTTGATCACCTCTTGTCACCAAAGCCAGCAGGAAAATTGGGGCCATTTGCATTGACGGACGAGGGAGCGAAGGAGGGAGGACGCCCCGCTCACGGATCTAAGTCCGGCTTTCGCGGACTTTGAGAAGGCCGCTTTTAGCCAGTGGGCCTTGCTCTCAGCTATAGTGCTTTAAACAGTTACATTCTTGTAAATACCTTGGGTACAGGTCTACATACTTTATCAAAAGTTTTTTTCCATAGCTAATTAAATGCTGGCTAATTAGTAAATAGCCTATAACTTCAAATGTAATTATCATTAAATGCAAAATTTGTAATATATGACATATTCAATGTATTTTGCTATTTTTTCTTTGTATTTAAACTGTATAATAATATTTCTTTGTATAGCCATACAAGAATTTGTTAGTCTTTCGTGTAACATTAAAAAAAAATTTACTGTTAATGTTTTCAATTTAAAACTGTTTTATTATGACAAGTGAGTTTATCCTTGTATATGTCATTTATTAAAGAGAGTTGATTGTAGACCTTTTTCTGCTTTATTAGTTTTTCACCATTTTGGCAAGTTTTAAACGATGTCAAGTTGCAACACTTAAGCTGATATCAAGGAAGCCTTTATAAAGCTCCGACAGAATATATGGCACTTCAGAAACCTTAGTATTGCAGCATAGTTTATCGTAACAATTGTGGGTTACCTACCACCGGAGAAACAAACTGGGCAGTAGTTACCTGTGAACCAACTACGAGTGTTTTAAATCATAGTCTTAATCATCTAATTCGCGATTTCCAATTGACCCAAGTCTGACAGGAATAGTAACAATATTTTAGTTAGGATACATCGCGTACCTTTTGATATTTTTTTCCAGGGCATGTGTGCACCTTTCCTTTTTACTGAATGATGGGCGCCTTGCAGTCACCGGAGGAGATCATGTTCTTCCGGTTCATTTATGTTATGCCTTCTATCATGTTTGCCCAATAAAGTTTTATGAAGTGTATACTATGTTTTAACACGATGGATATTGTTTGTAATCGGTAGATATTTTATAAAGATTCAGTATTACGAAATGAAAATTGAGCTAGTTCTCCCATACATGGACATCTGTGAGCGTTTGATTTGAGGTGCGACTGGTGAACTATAAAGGAAAATTACCTAGATGAATTGTGAGATAGTATTGAAATAAAAACCGAAATTATTCAAAGCAACTATATAGGCCTATATGATTACACAGTATGTGTAGTGTTAACCTTGTTAATGCCACCCTACATCTAAACATATATCCGAAATAAAAGTTAGCTCAAGAGCGGAACATAATTTGCTTAAAACAGTGCATTACAATATTTAGTTCTGTCATGTTTTTGCATTCTGGGCTAATTTTGTTTTCTTGATACTGTTGTAGTGCTAGTAGCAATCTTCTAGTTTTCATTTAACTTTCGAACTATTAGTATGTGAAATTAACTTGACTAATAGGATTAACCTTGGCGGCCTTTCCCTGATGGAATGATATCACTACCTTCAAAGGCCGACCGTTTTTGGAAACTTGGTGGGCATTTTCTCCCAGTTTTGGTTTTGGGCGGATTAATTCTACTACGTCCAACACAAAGACAATAATTCCCACTCAGACTTGTAAAAGTGGAGCAGTATAGCCATACTCTAAAGGCAAATTGAAGAAATTAATGGAGGAAAGCACGCAAGGCACGTAACAAACGCAATTACAACTTTACGGCTTCCAACCTGCTCAGGATTCGAACCAGGGATGTCTATATAATCATGGACGTAATGCCTTTACTGTTGCGCATATTCTTCGGCAGTACCGTGCGCAGACAACCGAGAGGGCAGGGACGACTTTTAGCAAAAGGGCACATTTTTTTCTAGGGACTTTTTTTCCCTATCTTTTAACCCTTTCTTAGCCTTTTCAGGCCTTTTTTGCCCTTTTGGGGCCTTTCTTAGGCTTTTAATTGACAGTTTTTTTCCGACGAGGGACTTTTTTTTTACATCTTTTTACCCATTCTTAGCCTTTTTTGCCCTTTTCAGCCCTTTTTAGGGCTCTTTTTTTAGGTCTTTAGGCTCTCTCTCAGGTAACGCCACACCAGCAAATGCTGGCACAAAAAAAGCAATTTTTTTTTTATAAAAAGGACAATTTACGAGAAGCCGAAAAGAGCAGAGGCACTGCCCCCCCCCCTCGCCCCTCTCCTGTACACGTCACTGTTCTTCGGCTGTCCATTGCTTTAACAGTCAGGTAACCAGTTGGTGTTCCATAACTCCGCCTCCACACGAACAGTAAACTATGCATGTGTACTAACAACACACAATAAATACAAATGCAAACCTATTTACGTTGCCTTTTGGACTTATATGTCAGACTGCCTAAGCGGGGATTCACTGTAAAAAAAAAAGTGTGACTTTACACAACTTTCTTGCCACATAATCATTGTGTAACTTTACACAAAATCTGGAAAAATTTAGAGTGTGCATTACACAGGATATTCGAGCAAGTAAACATAAGATGAAAGATGCACACGGGAAGAGAGCAACGTCTTCAATTTATTTTAGTAACAGATATTTTTGCTTCCCCTCCCCCAATAATTCGTCTCGGAAACGCCCATGTGTGTAATGACATCAGAAATATACGTGAAAGGCGTCCAAAATTACTTTAATTAAAAACCATTTTGTTGTAGAATGAAATTACACAAATTAGCCGTGTAAAGTGAAAATATTATTCGCTTGAGTTGCTGCTATCGTCAAATTTAACACCAATATTTGTAATGTTACACATCTTTCTTGTGCTATGTCTCTGGAATCAGAACATTTTCCGCTATGAACGCTGCTGTCGCTTTATTTGCCAGTATTATGTGTAACGTTGCACGCATTTTACGTGTTATTCCTCTGTAGTGACAATATTTCCCGCTAGGATCGCTGTTGTTCTGTCATTTCAAGTCATTTTGTGTAATGTCACACAGCGTTAAAGTATAACGTTTCTGGCTGCCCTCCATTAGCGAAGTCAGTCGTAAAATAGGAGTTTAGCTACACAAATCCATTGAGTATTCATATAATTTTTTTTACAGTGTTGAAACCAAAGGCCGAGGTCCTACCGCTGAGCCATACTGACACGGCCAAAAGGCAACGCCCATAGGCAGTATATTAACACGTGCATATATACATATAGGCCTAAACATACACAAATTGGCAGCGCACAAAGTGGGTCCAGAACATGTCGGCTACTGCCCCTGCATAAACATAAGAACTGCCTGTAATGGCAATTCATGTGGAGGCTGAGCTGGTACACAGTGGTGTATGTGATACGTCAACAACAGTCTTTACAGTTCCAAATATTTCCTTGGAAAACCAATGCCCATGGGGAAAATCTATGGACCAAGGCGTTCATTCCAGTGGGCTATAACTCGACATAACTCGCTCCAACACGTCACCACTCCGTCTAACATTAACCATCCAGAATGCTCGAAGGCTTTTTGTGTCTGGGTCCCCCTGCGTCACTGCAGCGCCACTACGCCTTACGAGTACTACGAAAAATTTTAATAGATTGTCAACTAGCATTCGTCCAAGCCCCTGCTGTAATTAAAAACTGCACTTGGATTTCTTCGTCACATAGAAATTCCGGCGTGATCAGAGTGTTCATCGGATCCAGTCAGTCCCAGTGTTGTGGAACCTACTCGGTGGTATAGTGCACGTGAGAACACCCCACGGTCACTTGGTCCGAGATGCAGCAGCACCATCATGACGTGGTCAGCATCACGATGAGTAGCGAGTTGGTGGGCAATAGACACACACCCCATCCCCCTCTTTTTATCCCCCCCCCCCACCACCCACGCACACCCAGCAGCAGCAACGGTAATTGTGTTTCCAGGCGAGCACGTCCCTGTGCGCACGCGCCACAAATTGCCGCCCCACGCACGTGCTGCACACAGCCCCTCGCTCGAGCTGCGACGAGACTGTTAGTCGCCACCGGAACCCAAGACGACAAAACGGAACTGAACTTTCGTAACGCATTAGCGTTCGTTTTCGGCCGGACAGTCTAACTCGCTGTTCAATGTCCAGAGTTTTTTTTTTCCTCCTCGCGGTTCGGAGGTGCCTCGCCCCTAACTATGCAGCAAAGGCCCGTTCAATTTTTCGTTTATCTTGCTATCTTGACTTTTTTTTGTGTGTGTGTGTGGTGATATTAACTCCTAATTGGCGAATTACCACCATGCAGCAAGTTTGTGTTGTTGATGGCTGCAGCATTTTGTTTTGGTGCCATTTTGGGGTACGCCACGACTGAAATCCAAAATCGGTGATATTTATGGGTTTAGCCAAGACTTGAATAAATGAATACATACGTAGATTAAATAATACATAAGGTAAATCGGAAAAAAACGTATTTTTTCCTAGTGTATAATTTGGCTTATGGCTTATTTCCGTTAACCTCTACAAGGGTTAGAATCTACCTCCGTGATTGGTAAAATTCATGGCCCAGGACATCCTTTGGTCTAGGAAAAGGTCTATTAGAATGAGTTTGGCACTAAATAATATAGTATTTTAGGAAGGAGGGGACAGGGTAATCCCTTTTTCTTCTGCGTCGAAAGTCCTATCATTGGCTTTCGGTTGAACGCCATTTTAGGCTAACCTGTTTTGGTTGTTAATCAATGTATAGCACGAATGGAACATGTGCAGTTCTTATATATTATTCAAATTGACTAAAGTGCCCTGGTATCATAGTTCAGATTAAAACACTTAATATTTCAGATCATCCAGAGTGCGACATCCTCTTATACAAGTAAAAGTATTTTTGTCATGTTGGGTTGGAGGAGGCATAATAAAAACGTTAACGGCCATGCTGCACTGTTTCAGGCATGTAATGCGACACCAACTAACCTTTGTACCGTATAGACACTGCTATCCATCTCTATTACTGTTACATTTTAACCAGATAGTTCGTTTTCTTAGTATTTTGGTCAATTACTTGTTAACTTTGGTTAGTTTTCCTTACCAGCCATTGATTTTGCATCAGAAGAAAAACCATTACTTTCTTAGGAATTGTCTCGAGAAATTGAAGGAACCTTAAAAATTTAGAAACTCTAATATACCCAATGCTTTAAAGGCACCAGTGTTCACAAATGTCCACGACTTTGAAATTACTGAAAAGAAAAGAAAAATCCCAAGACCTCTGGAATAGAAATATATACCCTCAGGACTATAGGAAAACCAAGTCTTCTAGATTTTGAAACAACTAGAGGAAAGGTTTTCAACACGTTACAAGCACCAATTGTTTAACAGGAAAAAAACTCTTTGAAAGCTGTAGAAAAAAGTCGTTGAGGCTTTGCAAAGACACCACGAAAAAACCCTGATGACTAAATGCAATACGAAAAAAAGTCATCAAAGTTTTGACCGCAATCACATTACAAACTTTCAAAACTCTGGAACCAGTCATTGAGACTTTAAGGAGACAATCCTAAAAACTTTTCCCTTTGTCACTCATAAAGTATTTAGAATTTTCCTTATGTCTTTAAAGGTTTTTAGAATAGTCCCTCAAGACTTTAAGTTACAAAGGGAAAAATCCTCAGTGCTTTAGAAGTGAAAATCTTTAACGTGTTTAGCTTCAGTAAAAGAAAAAGTCCTTATAGGGCTTTAAATCACGAAGCATTACATGAAGAATCTTCCAGATTTTTGAGAGTAGGCTAGTGTAAACATTGAAAATCCTTCCAGACTTAGAAGAAACAATAACAGAAACGTCCGTGGGATGTTAGAAGCACTAACACAAAAACCTACACACCGTTGGGATCATTAGCATGAAAATGATATACACCATGGAAACTCTGGTTTGAAACCTTTCAATTGGTCATAAACTCTTATTCACAAATATCACACGTACTTTTAAAATTTTATTGACTGGTTCCTTTCTCTTGTTGATGACTGCCAGAACACCCGACTAAATGCACCTTTCATAACGTATAAACTTTATGAAAAGGTTCGTAAAAGGTTCGTATAACGGTTATATATATTTTTTTTACAACGGAAGGCATTGTGATCGCCTACTTTAATTATGTAACTGGACGTAATTATAATACAACTAGCTAAACATAGCAGAACAACATTTTTTTTAATGAATACGATGCGTTGGTCTCTTAAATAGTCAATTACTCATGGTTACCTTTCGACAACTAGCACACTATTAGACCATAAGAAAGAAAGAAGAAATTAAAAAAAAAAAAAAACTTATTGCCAGTTCGCCGACAGCCCCGTTTGTCATCCACCTGTTGGGTACACGGTACAGACGAAGCCAACAATGAAGACATCACCTTATCGTTCGCCTTGAAGTTGGCACGCTTTGTTCAAAGGTGAAATAATCGTAGGACTTCATCTGAGTCGAAAGCCATGTTGCTGCCTTCGGTTATGATAAAGATGGAAGGGGAGGAGAGGGTGGGGAGTGTCAGGTAAGGGCCGTGTTTGTCGCATCGCACGGCCCTCCATTCCTTCTTATAGTTGTTCAGCAGGAAACGGCTAACCGATGTTATCGTAATTTTGACTTATTGAAGCAACTGTCGTGTTCGCCTTATACAAGAGACAGATAAAATGTGAATTCCTGTTCGTTGTTTGTTCACGGACATCTGCTTATCTGGTGGCATTTATATAGCGAAGAAGGTGCCGACTCGTTTTGCTAACGAGGGCGAATGGGCGGGTGAGGGGGGGGATGTGCATGGACGAAGGGGGGGGGGGGGAAGCCGTCATCACCAACTAGTATTGCTTTGAGTAACTGACTTCACATTTAGCTGGCAGCGTTTTCCTTGAAGGAGTTAATTTGTGTTGTTGTCGCGGATATTCTTGGTGATAATCCCGTTTTGGCCGGGGTCAACCATGGTGAAATGTGTATGGTGTTTCTCTGGCCGACCCATCTTGAAAGCTAATTGTGCAGGGTCGCAGTGAGTCAGATGGAGCCGATAGCTCATTACAAGTTCACTCGAAATGCTGTTGTCATGTTATCATCCATTAACCAAGCTGGTAGCTATAGTTAGTTACCTATGATCGTTTAAGTTTGGTTAAATGATTGATTGTAGCCGTGTCAATCTGTGACGACAAATAAATGAAAACCTATTAAAAAAATTGAATTTCCTGGTGATTTTTGAACCTCTCGTAGCCAAAATGAGTGCCTCTTCAACTTTCTGTCATAACTTGTAGGGATGAGACTGCTTGATGCTTGTCAGATATCAAAATGACTTTCGATTGATGAGTTTTAGATTTTAATATATTTTCAAAAATTTACTGGTAGATGTGTGAAGGTTCATATCATCCCTTTTATCTTACGAATGACTAGCAGTCATACCCGGCTTTGGCCGGCATTCTGTTTTGCCCGTGGTTGTTTCTCAGTTTTGGGTCGGAGTTGCCTGAACGTTGATTGCGACAGGCAATTTTTCTTCCTGTAGTATTCCCCTTTTTCTCTCATCTCCCCCCCCCTTTCCTCCCACTATCTCCCTCCTCGTCCCAATTCTTCCTGTCCATGTTACATTTCCTCTCCCTCCCTCTCCCCCCCTCTCCTTTTTCTCCCATCTTATCCTATTCTTCTTCCTACTCTCCTATCCATCACTCTTCATTCCTTCCGCCCCTTTCTTACACGATTTGGGGTTTGCTTAATGTAATGGGTGGTGCAGTGGCAACCCAAGATGACTGCACTATCACTGAGGTTGGCGCTAATGACCTAGGTATCGCCGCGCCATTAAACCTCAATCCCGTTCCCCTTTTGTTACCCGTAGTTAACTTTGGATGGGTAGTTGAATTAAATACTGCCCCTCCGCTCCTCCTTTTGCAAGGTTTTGCAACAAGTGATTCGGTCTCTATCCCAAACAACCCCCAAAATTGCGTTATACGTTCAGTTAGCATAATGCGTAATCGTATGTTTAATGGTAACTAGACACACTGGTTTCCCCCCTCCCCATAGTTATTATTATATATAGCATTAGAATGCCAAGAGTAGGGCTAACAGACGCACGAGCTAACACATGGGCATTCCCCGTCCACTGCTCCCCCCCCCCTCAACCTTTTAGTTTATCGCTTTTGCTTGAGCCATTCACACCGTGTGAAAATAAAACACTGTCTTCGTGCATGACGTCATTTAAGACTTGCCGCTGAGATGATCACGCAGAGAAAATTGTTAGTCGAGGCAGCAACGAGCCAATTCCAACGTTCAAGACAATTAACACGCTCGCCCGTTTTCGTTGTTGGGCTACTCGTCGTTTTCCTGTGAAACTTTGCTTTATAATGTTAAGATTGTTATACATAATAGATGTAGGACAAAGCAGATAAGTCAACTAAGTACACGAGCGCACCTTCGATGCTGGCGGCATTTGTGACTAAACTAAATGGAATGGGTTTCACATAAACAGAGATTACGCCTGCCATACTTGAAATTAATTTTTTTGTTCGATCTCTTTTTTTTTTACCTAGTTTTTATTTCTTAATTTTTATTATCATTATTTTTTTTTTGATTGTCTGTAATGTAGTTTTTAAGAGAGGGATATCGAGTCAGTATGTCGGCTGAACAACAGTCCACACAAAAAAAAAGTGATGAGGTGGAAAGAATTTGGAACAGCGCACGCGTCGCTTGGGGCCGTCCATTTTTTTTCTCCCTGCTGAACGAGCGAGGTGTGGCCATCAACAGTTGTCCCACTGACAAGCTGTGTTTTATGGCGCTTCCAACAGGGGCCCCGTCTTGCCCAAGGCAGAACCAGACAGACTAAATTGACCAAGTATTAACCCCTACCCCCCCCCCCGCCCCAACTTTCACTTTCCACCCCTCCTTTCACCATGATCTTTCTGAATTTATTCGTGTGTTTTTCGCCATACTGCCAGCCTTAATAATTCCAGTAAACGACAGAGATAAAAGCGTTGATACAAAAAAAAATCATGAGTAGCGATATTTTTTTTCAATTGTCAAAAATCTGTTAGCCTATGTGTGATTAATACGGGTGTAACCTATATTTAAATGGGTCAATAAATAAACGTGAGCCGTAAACATTACTTACAACACTCTCATCAATAAGAGTAAGACTGAGACGTTTCGAAACACAGCCGTGTCGTTATCAAACAAACAAATAAATAACGAAAATGCCTACAAGCCATAGAACGTTTACCTTGGTGTAGAACACCAAGAAAGAGAAATGATGACAATAAGCGTAAGCCGTAAACATCACTTAACAACACTTCGACGTTTAGTAAAGTTCAGTAACACTTCGACGTTTCGAAACACAGCAGTGTCGTCATCAAATAAACAAATAAATAACAAATACTTCAGCCATAGAACGTTTATCCTGATGGAGACCGTCAAGAAAGAGAAATGATTAAGCATGTGTGCGATATCAACAGAAAAATGAACGAAAATATAGAAAATAGAAGGAATTATAGGTCGCAAATGTATTATAATATTTTGTGAAAATACAATACAACACGGACTAACAAGAGAGAAGTGCATCTTCGGTTAATCATTTATCAGACGAAATGTAAGGATAATTGAAAAATGCCCATTGAAATACGTAAAATATCCAAAAAACAAACGGATGCAACAGGGAAATGCTGTGAGGCTGCTAATGTAACGCATCTAGAAAGACTTACATTAACAGCTCTACAACATCTAGAAGCTTGCACCTCTATTTGTTACGTGTAACAAAACTGATGCCGTTCGAAACGATTGCATTATTGCCGATAGTGACTCAGTTTGATGTACATCGTGCTGGTTTCATCAAGCGTAAGTGAATTACAGGGATTTTATTTTTCAGTCTTGCAATCTTATGATACAGTTTTCACGGGGCAAAAAAAGGCAATTCACGACGCCATTGTGTAGGCTAATCTCTATTTGGTTACAACAGAAAAAAATTACGCCATATACACCCAACTCAACTAATATCGACAGTTCAATCTTTTTCACCACTTGGGGAAATGATTCTACTAGAGGATACCCATGGAAATTAACTGATTACTTATTGAAAAAACTGGAAAAAAAAATTTTTTTTTTTTACTCAAACAGGATAATAAAACCATGGAACTCACTGCTCTTGGAAGTTGTGGGTGTGGCTTCAAAATCACTAGTCAGTTTTAAATTACAACTTGTTAAAGTAATTGTGAACACGTTTTTAAAGCTACATTATTAATTTTAAACTCTCTGACCAACTCAACTCACAATTTGTGATCGATCAGGCTAATTAGCTGACACCATTCGGTCCCTTCCTTGACCTTTGCAATCATTGGAAGAAATTATTATTATTAAATTATTATTATTATTATTATTATTATTATTATTATTATTATTATAGCCAAACTCGCAGCCAGACTCAAAAAAATTAAAGGAGGCAATGCACCAAGTTTGCTGGCTAATAGGATTAACCTTGGCGGCCTTTTCCTGGTTTAATGATATCACTACTTTGAAAGACCAACCCTTTTTTTTTAATTTGGCAGCTTCTCTTATACCAGTTATGGTTTTGGCTGGATATTACAACTGCCGTAGAAATGTGAACGTACAATAGGTCACACTGTGTAGATCTAAAGTCTGTTCCACATTCTGTTTGCAGGAAGCTGACTGTATGACGTCACGTTTTCTTCTACTACGAGTGCAAAAACATGTGGATTTCACACTTGGAGGCTACACAGTTACTGTAAAGTCTACGAGTGGGATATTTACGTATTTTTGTAGTAGTAGTGCAAGTAAACGTGGCTTCATACAGTCAGTTTCCTGCAAAGATAATGTGGAAAAGACTATATCTTCATTTCTTCCTTTTTTAAAAATTTACCATGGTGTATTCACGTACGTTCACAATTCCATACTGACAAACCCAGTTAACGGCATCTCACCACGTGTATTTTCCTAACGTTTTAATTATGTTATTATTCCACCAATCATTCCCCCTCTGCCCCCCCCCCCCCCCCAAAAAAAAAGCCGATTTATTGTGTGCGCAGCGTATCTTGAGTCCTGCGGTATTTTGTGAGCGGCTACGTCTTCCTGGAAGGGAGCGGCTTTAATCGACGGCTGCCATTGTTTTTGTAACCATCTAGGATATCAACAAGGCACTCTGCAACCGAAAACATACAATCGATTATCTGTGTTCGTTTGGGGGAGATAGGCCGTGGACACTTTATACTTTCGGTGGCTGTGCACTGGAACTGAAAAGAGTTGGATATTGTCATATCCTTATTACAACGCATTACTGCTCCTATCTCCTGCCAGTGATATGGGAGACTATATAAGAATGAAGTGAACACGCTTTACTTTCTAACTATGAGGCCGAAGGTTTATCAGTTACAATTGTAAAACAAGATAACTGTAGTCTCCCGCGATGCCGAGCATTACAGCGATTTCAGTTTGTATGAATATATACATTGTTTGGCTTTGTAAAACAACATGGCTGAAATGATACATTAGATAGTTGTAATGCGTTGACAAACGGGTACATCTATACAAGATAGGGGAAAAGGTAAGTCTTTCGGCCGAGTGCAAACTTTGTGAAGGGTAGCCGGGAAGCAAAGCGAGCCAGCATGAACGCCAGTTCGAATCTCATGACTGCCCTATATACAAAGACTTAAAAAATAAAGAAAACAAATCTGGAAGCTATCTCGGGTCTGAAAAGGTTTCTTATCCTCAGTGAAAACAGGTTCAACGTTGTTCCTGAAATAAATGAGAAGAATCCTATATGACGGGCATTGGTTGTTAATCTTCTGCCTGAAGCATTGTTCCTAAAATAGGTATTACAAATGAGAAGAAACAGTGCTACAGGTATATAGCAGATTAACAAACGAATGCCCGTCGTAGCATTCTGGTGCTACGGCAGGTGTTTATTTTTCTATACCTATTTACGAATTAAATACCGTACCCCATTCTATCGTGTCGACCACCCAATTTTGATCTCAAAAGTTGACAATTTATGATGCTCTTGGTTTTAAGTTTACAGCTGTAAACATTATTGTACCAATCAAAGGGTTTCAAAGGGTTTAACGAGCGTTAACCACTCCTGGTCATATCATACCACCACCACTTTACCACCATGTCATTACCCCACCAACAATGACGACCTTTTGGATAGCTGACAGTGCCATTTTCTGCCGTGGTTCGTGAAATCCGTGAAAATTGTTTGCTCGACAGCAATGAGTTTCAGCGTGATCTATTATTGTTGGTCGCCTCACAGTGGAACCGTTCAGTTTGCTGCACATGGCTGTTTTGCATCGTGGAGTTTAAAAGTACTATTAGGATTTTTTTTTTGCAAACCTACCCACATTTTCTTCTACGTTCTTTGCTACGTTCCCCACCTCTTCAGTCTTCATGAATGGTTACTAACTTAGGAAAACTACATGCGTGCAACTAGTCCAAGGCAAAGGCAAAAAAATAACGTATTTTGTTTAATGTAAAGAAAGGTTTCAACGTTTACCAGGGCATTTTACAAGAAATTTATACTGGTGGGCGTTAATAATAATAATAATAATAATAATAGTTTATTACCAAATAACGGCTTTAAGTTCACTCAGAAACTTGTGAAGAGCCGATACATATCAAATTTACAATTACTATCCATAAAAATATCAATTACAATGTACACACAAAAAACAAAAAAAAAAGACAAATACCTTATTACATCATATGTTAAAAGTCAATATAAAACTTAAAAAAAAAAATTAAAAATCGCTTCAGAAACAAAACAGAAACCACACTGGTATATATAAAAAATATAAAAAAATATAAAAAAATATAAAAAAATATAAAAATATATAAAAAATGCGTAACCTACTTACACAATACCGGCTTTGGGGTCTGGGGGAGCACTGTAAGCTCCTCCGTCTGGGGGTCGGGGTGGAGCCCGGGGAGCTGGGTGGTTTTAAGACAATTGAATGCCGTTTGTGACTTCTGGAGCGCATGTTTTTCATATTTTTATCGCAGTTTTTTTTTTTTTTACCAGTTAACCTTTAAGGATCAATCTCACATTTAATCAATCTCAAGTTCATCACTGGTGGGCAAGTTAAGTTACTGGTGGGCACGCGCATCACTTCTTTGAATTAATGGTGGAAAACCTTACAATGTGTTTTCACGGATTTCAAATGTATGCAAGCGCGGAACTTTCGTTCACCTCTTTCCTCAACCTTACGTAAAGTTTGATCTACCCCAAAACTTGTTAAGGATTCCTGTCAAGCTTTTCGGCCGTGTGAAGTCGTGATATCAAACACCTAGCTCTTTCTCCAAGCTAATCCCACCGAGCAATAGTTAGAAGGTTAAATAAAGTATATGAAAACTGCTTACTGCGCAATTTTCAATAATTTCATTTAACGTTTGAAGTCTTAGTCAGTGGGATCAGCTTTGCGAAAGACCTTGGCGTTTAATATCACGACTTCAAACGGCCGACTTGGCGGATTTCTTTATATGTTTTGTTTTGGGGTAGATATCAGATCTTTTCGGTCCACACTGATGAAAACCATTTTTTTTTTTTTTTAGCAATTATGAGATGGAAAAACCAATCTAGCTTTCTTGTTCGTTTCTTTTTTGTTGTTGTTGTTGGCTTTCGTTCCATTTTGAGACAGCAGTAACCTTTTTTCAAATAATTAGTATTTCTTGTAGTGCTGCAGTATCGCCTACACACGGCTCTATTTAATGTTCAGTAAACGTATGCTAACGCGGAACTTTCTTTCATCCCTTCCCTCAAGCTTAACCTAAAGTTTGAAATTTTTACAATATATTTTACATTGAAATGGATGCCATATACCCTGAACCAGCCACGTATGAATATAAATAAAACATGGTTCGTAATAGTGTACATTCTCTAAGGAATACCCCTGAAGTTAGTAAATGTGCGTTGTGTATTGCACTCAGATTTTGAAGGGGAATTACCTCGGCGGCAAGCGAATGAAATCAGTGCACCTGATAAAAAAAAAATGTTGATAGCCATGTTTAACCACAATATTTTTCACCACCCGCCTGCCATTAATAAAGACTGGCTCCTCCTCCGGCCTCGAGTTATTCTTGTCCGGTCTTGTCTGAGTCATCATCTAAGCCACCATACTGTCAATCACAGTAATTGGCTGGGTTCGGGACAAATTGGCTGGAGGCTTGAGGAAAGTGGTTTTCTATACACCAAAGCGGCCAAAAGCCTTCGTTCATGCCTCTGGGCTTCGACGATGAATGTATTAATATTATGCATACGTACGTATTCGACCACGTGACATGACGACAATGACATCAGACGGGATGTAAGAAGGTTTAAAAAATAAATAAAATAAATAAAACACACCAAAAAACTAAGACAAAAATATTGACTTCCGCACCTTCTGAGGAATGGAGGGCCCGAGTTAATCCTGGCCTTAACCCGTCCTTAACTGCGCATTCAGGAAGACAAGGGCCCGAAAATCTGCTCGTGCTCATGCTGATTTTCGCATGTAAAGGATCCTAGGTTTTTTTTTTAGCAAATTGTCCCTTTCCGTCCCGAGATAACCTTAGCAACCTCTCTTCATAAACGACAAAATGTAGGAACTTACTGGAGGTTACTGAATGTATACCCTGCTCTGTGGGGGAAAAAAAGGGTTACTTTTTTGGAAACGAAACTTGAAAGTTAACGATGTCTTTTTTATCATATGATTATTATTAACTTTTTAGATCTTTGTGTTGCACACTAAGGCTTGTTTCGACGGAATGGCTCACTTTTGAACCGAACATTTTAGAAGTATATAGAAAGAAGTTTAGTTATAGGAGATGGGCTTTCGACCCGGGAAATCCCCGATCTCGGTTGGGACTAAAAGCTTGAGCAAGCAATTTTGCCTTTTTTGTAACCTAAAATATGTTGACATCTTAAAATGTTGCAGTGTTTGCCAGTTACCCAACTTAAAATAAATTGCCATCGCACAATTTTGCAACTTTCTCTTTTTTACGACTTAAAAATAAACCATCTTATTGCGTGGAAATCAGAAAATACTGCCATCTTAAACTGCGTGAATTTGGCAACTAAAAACTACGGCGTCCTTAATAACACCTAAACATCTTTTATATTTATTTCGCGTGTTTTCCATCTGATAATCAGATGCATCTTAAATTAAACAAATCTGAAATTAGGACACGTCTTAAACTGGCGGTATCTTAAATCTTCAAAGCACAGATCCATTCCGTCTTAAATTAAGGTGAGTTTACGATTTGGAGGCTCATCAACCAAAACAACTGAATTTCAGATGCATCTTACGAATTTTAAGATACTTAGTTTTTACACTGCAGAATAGATCAGAGTCCGTTACTGAAAGAGCGTGGTGGTCTCTTACACTACACCTTGCCTAAAAGGTCTGGTATGGACTTTGACAGAGTATTCTTTCCAGCATTATGAAAAATTGGCAGGATGGAATGGGGATTAAAACAACCAAGGAAAACAACAGAACTAGCTGGAAATTTAAAACAGAGTTGGTTAGACTGGCTAATTTGGAAATCGTTAAGTTTACTGATGGCTGTGTAAAAAAAGTTTAAATTCAAAAGACGGCTATATTGAAAATAAGAAGCGATACCCTCTATAACAGCAATGCGAGGTAACCATCGGATATAAAATAAATCCCGTCCGAACCCCCAGTAGGCCTATTTGATTTTGCATTGTCTTGATTTTTTGTGTGAATTAATTCTTTGGCTTTAAACATTTCAGGCATCGGTGCCGCAATCGCTGCATTCCTAATCGCCTTATACTGTTCCGTCCAATGCGAAATGCATATAGACCTTTTGCGGTGATTTATGCAGTCTGGCAGTTTGTAGACCTGCATGTCCGGAGACACTGGCTCATTGCGTGGGAGTCGATAGATCAATAGCTTTCCCCTAGGCTGGCCTAATCGTGTTACTGGGTTGTCGGGAGGTGTGAAAATTGATGAGGCTGTTTGAAAACCTTGTAATTCAATCAGGACAACATTAATGAAGAAGAGAATTAGCCCAACCGCTATTGGCTGGCTAGATTTAGCATGATTGCATTTGAACATCCTGAGGTATAGAAAAAGTAGAATCGTAAACAAGGCTTAGAGTAAAATCCCTATGTGGTGTCGTTTTCTGGGGAACTTAAATATTGTTTTTGAAAGGTTCGTCAACTGACCAAACTTAATTTTCGTTTCTCAATAAATGAAGCAAGTCGGCTACTTAAAAACGTGTTGGCACCAAATGAAATTCTGCAGCATTTAGCACCATCGAGTTCAGTCTAGCGCGTGCTTGCAGTAAATATAAAGGAATGCACAAAGGAAATTCTATTAATGCAATAAACAAGCCACGTTCATCATTAATTATTGAATGAAAATTTGGCACGTTCTCGTGCACCTGTGGAAGCAAGCTGCAAAGATTATCGATAGTACTGTCACTAGATAGCGCCACGATTAGATTCTTTATATTCTACTGTGGCGCCATCTAGTGGCAGTAATATCGTTAATCTTTCCATCTTGTTTCCAGGTGCACGAGGACGTATAAAATGTTTACTCAATAATTAAAGAGGCACGTGGTTTGTTTGTTGTGGTCCATTTCTATGTGCATTCGTTCGCTTGTTGTGAGCATGCGCTAGAGAGAAGTAGGTGCCGCTAGTTGGAGCTGGATGCTGTAAACTTTCGTTTGGTGGCAACCCGTCTTTAAGTAACAATCGAATACACCTGCAAACTTACGATACTTTACTATGCCACAATAGTAAAGAAAAACAACTGCTCCCGCCGTGACAACCTTAATTCTGATTTCGTGTCACCATCGGACAAGAAACAGGAAACAAACGAATAGAAATATAGTATACTTGTTCTGGTCTCAAGTTTTGTCTTGTAATTTTGAGCTTGACGGTTGCAACCTTTAGTGTCCGCAGCCTATCTTGAGTTCGCCCCACAATGAACACAGATAATCGTTTGTATGATTTTAGTAGCAGAGTGCCTTGCTAATATCCGAAATAGTTAAAAAAAAAAAAAAAACAATGGCGGCCGCCAATTAAAGCAACCCTCTCCAGGAAGACGTAGCCGATCATAAAATACCTGCACGGCTCAAGATACGATGCGCACACTTTAGGTCTTGTCTTGATCTGGAAAGGCTAGAATTTTCTTGACTTCTTTAAGGTGCAATGAAATCATTCAGTTGTAAACCGTTCAGACCGTAGCGATGCTAGCAGATGTCGCAAAACACGGGTTTTTAAATTTTATAGGCCTACTTTATGTAACACCATGCAAGATATTATTCGTTAAAAACTAAGAGTTTAGCTGAAACACGGATTACTCGTTGTGCTCATCATCAAAATCAAAGACTAAAGCTTTTGACAGCCAACAACGCCACATTCCGCGCGACCAGACATGGTTTGCAATGGTTAGGTACGTTTTTACAGGGGGGTTGGGCGGAGGGTTGTCTAACCCCCCCAATGTTTGGCCAGTTGACAAATCAGTCGGCAAAGTTACGTGATTTTTGGTTAGCCGGCAAATCAGTCGGAAGAATTACATAATTTTGTTGGCTAGATGGAAAATTATGTTGGTAAATTTCTGGATTACACCCCTCCAACTTTTATCCTTCCTGACGTCTCTGGCAATGATATTTGCCATGCACTGAGATTTTAGTCAAGTTTGTAGCTGATTGTCAGAATTGGAAATCATTGTTAGATTTCTCTCGTGGGATCGTGGGAAATGTTCTGCACCCAGCCAGCTACCCATCCAGTTGTGAAGTCGTCTTGGCTCTTACTTATGATGCTTGATCTCCTAAGTGTCGTTTATTCTTGTAGTGTGTTTTTGATAAAGACGCGTGTAACCAAAGAGGTGCACAAACATTGATTAAGTAATTCTGGACGTTTCGGGCCAAATCTGGTCCGTCATCAATAGAGTCACTAAAAATTTAAATCATAAGAACTACAAAAGACAAGCAACAGCTATCCTGGATACCAGATAAATCCTGTAGGATGGAAAATCAAAGTCAAACAATTACAAATTTAGCAACGCCAAAATAAAAATTAAAAAGGCAAAAGGGATCTCGGTGTTCACAATGATCTGTCACAATTCGAAGTGATGGGAAAATGTGCTGTAGGCTGGCTTTATATACGGTGGTGTCTAATTTCCCCTGGTGGGAAAAGTTGTAACCGATTTTGTTCAAAATATTGGTTACAATAAAGCATTAGGGAGTTTATGGTTATTGACTGGTGGATCAGAAAGTGAAATGCAAATGGTTTCGAGATTAAT
>JAHWFP010219225.1:0-21567 GCA_023313725.1 Lithobius niger
CCCCCCAAAAAAAATAATAATAATAAAATAAAAGACAGAAAAGCTGCAAAACATCAAAATTGGAAGAAAGGTAATAGCACTTTCAGCTCATAATGCTAAACATGCTTTCTTGACAATTTCTGCCCAGGTTAATCGACCACCCAAACAGATGTTTCTGAAAAGTGTGCTGATTATTAATTTCTTTAATGTTAACAGGCAGGTTATTGTGAAATTTGCTACCAAGATATAACTTACATTTGTGTAGACGTTCTTTAGAGACTTTTGGTTGCATAACGTAAAACAGTGATTCATTCCTAGTGTCATAATTCGTGACAAGACGAGTGGAAAGGTGAGCTCCGGTTTTTTAAAAATTTAACAAAGTTCTAAACACATAAAGGTGGCGAATGTGCAGAATATTGAGCTGGTGATAAATTGGAAAAGAGTGACCCCCTAGTAGTAATAGCACTAATCTGGCTCTTCCAGTTTAGATTGCAATCTAAAGTAACCCCAAGGTATTTAACTACGTTTGTTTTACTGATCTGTGGGCAGTCACATCTTGGCAGGTCTCGATTGCATTTATGCAATGTCAGATTCGTTAGGTTTTTCAAGTGAGAACTGTAAAAAATAACTTTTAGTGACGTTCAGTGTTAAAACATTTTCAGTAAACCAATCGCAGATTAATATTAAATCACGTTCTAGTAAAAACAAATGACGGTGTCTAAAATAAAAACTACAGTAGCTACGACTGAAATCTTATTGAACCGGGAAACAGTATTGCAACTCTCGAAACAGAATAAGGGCATCCAGGGGGGGGGGGGGGCGTGCTCCAAGTCCCCTCAATGTGTGGATCCCCCTTGATTCCCCAAACGTGAAAAACCATGGGTTATACAACGTCCGGAGACCGGGACACGACAAATATGTTCACTGAGAAACCTTCTTTAAAGGGATATACCTCCAACCACCGTTTTTCTCGATCCACCACATCAAGTATACGGCCCCCAAAGGTCTATTTCCTTACCGTTAGTCAATCCCTTGGTAAAAATCTATTTTAAAATGTGGCGTCTAGGAGTTTTTCTGTTGCATATGGGTAACTTTATTTATGTGCGTCCCGGACTTATATGATGCTTTGCGCGCTTACAATAACCATGACGTTCCATCTCTTTGTGTGCATGTATTAATTTTCTAATAATTACCATGAGATCTAAAATCTAAAGACTAATGCGGTAAAAATTAAAATTTAATTATTCCAATAGATCGCCGAAGCAAAATTATAAGACACTAGCCTAGAAAATTATAAATCGTGATGTTAAAATACGAGAATCATTCCGGTTTGTGACGACACGATTAATGCGTTCATGCTGGTTCGTCTATTATGCGCAGTGCCAATTGAGACAGTAGCTACGTTCTTCGCTGCGAGGAACGTAGCTACTATCTCAGTTGACCTTGGCGAGGCATAAACGCGGATGGCGATCAGCGCGTGGCTGTTATAAGGCAGGGCGGGGGTGGTTCTTTAATTTCGTAGCCCGAACAAACATAGGTTACAATATGTAATTTTGCTGTGCAATAAACCCAGACTTTATTGGCAACTAACGAAATAAAAATAAACTGAAATACCTTGGATTCGAAACCTTGGAATGGTTGTGATTCTAACTGCATTCCTCGCTGCGGTTCGGTGGCTTGGAACTTTGCCAACAACAAACTAATAACGACTTCCTATTATTATTGTTATTGTTATTATTATTATTATTACTCAAGAACATCGGGTCTGATACTTCTTAAATATTTTCCTCTTTCGGCTACACAGGGGTTGGCCTGGCAACTCAAAAAACTATTATAGCACTTGAGTTTCCGAACGACCCCCACAACCATCCCTCCAGCAATTACCAATTCATTAAATTGAAGGGCATAGCAGTTATGGCCAAATGGTTGACTTTTCTTAGCGCCACTCAAAGCCAGTCTTCTCTGCTTAGCATCCCATTCGATCCACGTTTCTGCCTCAGTAGTACACACGGGAAGTTTTTTTTTTTTGGAGGGGGTTTGGGGGGCTGCACAAGAAATTGGTATTCAAAATTCAGCTAAGGGGTCGAAAGAGGCGGGGGATGGTATAAATAACTTCCCAGAACTCTTTAACTAATCACTATTTCTTAGATGACAAAAATAAACTTATTAGTGTTGACTGTTAAATTATCGTACAGTTGGCACGAAGCTTGACACTAAGAAATAGTTTCGATTACTTAAAAAGCTGCATACGTTAATGGAGATAAAATAAAATCAAAAACCCAAGAGTCCTATAAAGCACGTAACATTCAAGCCGATCAACTAAACTCCACTTAAAAAGTGTTTACGAACTGTTTACAAAGGTTTTACAACTTTCAAAGAGTTTATTTTGAACTAGAGAAAGCGGGGCCGGTCACATTTCCCGGGACATTTTCCCGGCACTCTTCCCGACGACTTGTCAGATTGATCGACCACTCACGCCTGGCTCCTTTTTGGCTGCAGGTAGAGTGTGAGAGTGCATTTTCAATGCGGGCGCGAGGAGGGGAGAAGTGGTTTTCCTTAGGCTTTCCTTTTCCTTTTAGCCGGCCTCCGATATTATAATAAAGCTTGCTGTAACTACTCAGTAAATGAATTTATACAAAGGAAGTGTTACTGGACCGCAGAAAAAAATGGTAATTATTCTTTCACGATTTTTTTTCTTTCTCTACCAATATGAGTTAATTTCTGGGAATTGCTTTGGAAAACTGTTAAATAATATTTTGGTGTATATATATAACATCTTTTCATCTCTAACCGAAATTCATTTTTCCAAACCGGTATGTAATATCATTGCTTTTTCCTTTCCAATATTCCCTTTTCCATTCACCATAATTTATTTTTTTTTCAAATTTTACTCAACTTCGGATCTCGGGAGAATGGGAGGGTTGGGGGGGGGGGGAAGCCCTCCTCCGCTTTGCCACATCAAAATGACTTTGACTCATCAAAATCGACCTGACTCCAACTAAACTTTGGCAACTTATAGACTAACCTAACCTCACCACTACAATATCAGAGAAGACCTCTATAATATCAGTGAAGACCTCGACGATATCAGGGAAGACATCCACAATATCAGGGAAGACCTCGACGATATCAGGGAAGACATCCACAATATCAGGGAAGACCTCGACGATATCAGGGAAGACATCCACAAAATCAGGGAATACCTCCACAATATTAGAGAAGACCTCGACTGTATCTGGGAATACCTCTACAATATCAGGTAAGTAGTCACGTAAGGAATTAAAAAAAAAAAAAGAATTGCCCTTTCTGGGGTGCTAAATAGACGACTGAGGTTTTGAGTTAAGCTAACTAACGTTCGCCAAGCCAGACGGGAGAAGACTTCGAAAAAAGACAGACAAGTTTGTTGTTATCAATAGACGTCGAGAGAGAGGGGGTCAAGCCCACAGGTGGGGTTCCTCCCTTTACGTCCCTTGTCCGTCATCAATGAACTTCCTGATGACGAATGATTGCCAATCAATAAGGACGATCATCATGATAATGATAATGAATGGTTCGCTTCACTACGTACTGTACTCCCCCGCAATGAGGGGTCTGGGTAGTGGGAGTGGGGGGAGTAAGGGGAATTGCACACTCCTTGGGAAACGCCAGGTGGTTAACTCCATGGCAGACATTGTCTCGGCTGCTCCAGTGCGTTTCGCGTCACGCAACCTGTCAAGCGGGGACGGGGGTAGGGGGGAGGAGGGGGAGGGACACCCCTCCCCCTCCCTTGCGACAAAGATGTGTGGGTGGCCGAACGGCTTTGTGCGCCTTAGTTCTTGCTCGCTGGGTGATTCACTTGTCTCTCCGCGAAAAACGCAAGTGTGTAATGCCTAGGCTTACCTTAGGGAGTAGGTGATTATATTCGTATTAATCTCCAATAGGCCGTTTTGATAAAAGTAAATAACAAAGGTGGTGTGGGCATAAGAGGTGGACATAAGGCGTAAGTGATTAGGGGAGGGGGTGGGGATGAAAATGGGGGAAAACACTCTTAGCGAAATGTTGTGGCTATATATATACTGCAAATCTACGGGCAGCAATTTTACGACGTTGCTTTACTTTTGGTGATATTCCATCAAAGATGTGGGCATTTAAGGTCTATGTGAGGTCACTCCTGGAATATGCAAGCCCTGTATGGTCTCCATACCTCTTAAAAAATATATAGAACTTCTTGAGTCTGTACAGCGACGATTCACCAAACTGTTACCATGCACAAAACTTGCTTGCGTTTGAAAAGGACGGGATTTGATTCCCTAGAATTCAGAAGGCTATAAATGCTGAACTAATTTTTTTTTTTTTTTTAGGATTTTTCGTGCTTTCTCACTGTGGAGGTCTCCCCTTTTTTTTTATGATAGTCCAGCTCTTTGGACTCGTCATTGTTTTAAATTAACCATTCCTGCTATACCAAACTGGATTATAGGCGTTACTTTTTTGCCGTGAAAGTGATCCCAGTATATGGAATTCTCTGGCTGAGGAAACCGACTCTGCAAAATCTGTTAACAGTTTCAGGAAATTTTTTAATTTGGAAAGCTTGATGGACTCCCTTTTTGAAAAGGCCTGAATACTGGACGTAAACTAAACTTTTAATTTCTTGGTTTTTGTAGGATGCTTATGCACTACGTTTAAGTTTGGATTGGAGTAAGTGGCTTGCAGCCCTTCCAGTTTCATATCACTTTTTCACAGTAATTAAACATTTATTTATATATTTATTTCGGTTAGGAGCAGACTTCTCAGGAGCAGAGCTCAAAAAGGATTGTTAGGGATCAAAGCAAGAGCGCGAGCGGGCTCATTCTTCCCACGGTAGAAAAGAAAAAGGGCGGACGGCCGACAATGAGAACGGATAAGCGCCCTCACAATTAGAAACAAACACTACTGCTCCAATAATGCTGACTATTAGAGCCGAAGTTTTAAAGTTGGCTGAGTAACAATCACTGCATGCACAATCGTTGTTGGGTTTATTGCGCTTGGTATCAGAACGTAGAAACTGGCAATTGAGCGCCCTCCTTTGAAAAAAAGACATTTACTTCTATAACAGAACAAATCAGCAGGGGTTCAAAGGGAGGGGAGTATGGATGGGGATATTCAGACCACACAGTAGGGGATTCCACGGGGCGCGGGGGGGGGGGCAGGGGTTGCGGGACGGGAAAGGGGTTACCGGGAGGGGGGGGGGGTAATGGGGGAAATCGAACCATACAATGGGAGAATGGGGGGGGTAGGCCGCAGGGAGTACGGAGTTCGGAGGCTGGGGGCGGTAGGCGACCTTTTCATTCCATACTGCCCACTACAGTATTTCTCTCAGGTATGTGGGAACCGCTAGACCGGCGTATGTTACCGCCGGGGGTACAGCTAGTTTATAATTATTATTATTAACTGTGGTAGGGGAATCGTGTCATTGGTTTCCACTCATTATTTTACATGATGTGACTTGTTTAAGAACGGATGGATAAAATGATGGCCTTAATCTGATTGACTTATTAGCATGAGTAGATTACTAAAGCAACATTTTTCTCCTTTTGCGCGTACTCATTCTGAGTGTCTCCTCCCTCAGATTTTTCTTACTTTACTTGTATTACGTAATTTCTACGACCCTTCATTGGTTCGTGACGTTCGGCAGTGCATCACCTTGTGCTGATGGTGGGTGTTTGCTTGTTTGTCTACAGCCGTATCTCCGAGATAACTTTTAAACTTCCTGCCCGATTTATTTTACATTTGGCACAGTATATATGCTTTATTTGTTCTTTATTTGTACATTATTTATTTTAAAATTAATAGAATGTGAGTATATTGACTTTCAAAGATCAAAATTCTTCTGACATCATTAGGCCGCTAAATATTAATTAAGCAGTTCTCAGGAGTGGTACTAAAAAAAAAACACGGTAGCGGACAGTGTTTTTTTTTTTTTTACTTTTTATTCGTGATATTTTAGATGCGGACAACGTCTGTTTTTTTTTTTTTTTATCAAACAAAACGAAATCAGTAACTTACATTTTCTTGTGGAGCACAATATGCTGTTTTAATACCAGCATCAGCGTGCAAAAGTTGTACATTTGATCGAATTCTTTCTTTAAGATCCAAGTTTTTAGTTTAGGCATGCCTCTGAACGGGCCCTTAGATTCGTTTCGAGGCGATCATGTGAATGGAGCGTAAGCTGAAATGTGGTCATCGGCTCCAGAAAATGTTTGGTGAAAGCGCGGATTGTGTACTGCGTTTTTTTTGTGTGTTTGTAAAGTTGCCATCTCTTGCTTGCTGACTTGACCGTAATTACCTAATGACTATAATTAGGGTTAATTATGATGTTCTACTCGAACGATGAAAAGAAACATTGGCCAACTTTGGAATACCGGGTTTTTGGTTATTATTCCACGTGCGAGACACGTGCGTTCCTTTTACGGAAACTGTTTCCATATTTTGTAGCGGCAACGAGCCCTTATATTGAAGATGGTTTGGCGCGAAAAAGGTGGTCTTTCCCAACAAGAACGCAACAAGGACAGAACTCTATGCACGAACAGTCTTGTTGGACAATTTCTCGATTCATGTGCGGATTGTTAAATGTTTATTTTTGTAAATTGCGTTATGTCTAAGGAAGAAGTAAAGAAGTTTGAATTTAACAAGTCTGCAGTGAACCCTTGAAATTACATGTTAGATACTGTCATAAATAAAACGTTTCATGCGCTCTAAGAAAAAAAAAACACCATGCGTGCGTTCCTGAGAACCAGTTAATTAACTCTTAGCGGCCTTAGCTCCATACCGTTCGCCGTAACATTTCTGGGAAAATAATCAGAAATGAAAGAGAAATGCCATGACATGAATCAGTTATAAAATTGCTGAAAGAATTAGAATTCTTGAACGAGTCCGTATCTGTGTTCTGCTGCCTCCTTCATTATGTTATTATTGCCGCGTGTGGGGCATTTTCCACCCGTTTTGGCAAAGGTAACAAGTGGTCGGGGAGGTGGGGAAAAGGTGACTAAACAGTATTCACCGTATTCCGGATACTAATCAGTTACAATCCGGATGTAGTGGTGTGGGCCGTAGCTGTTGGTGGTATTCGGCGGCACGTGAAGAGTGAATGGTAACTGATGGGCATTAATAAAAATACAAGGAGGGGAAGTGGGGAGGGGGGGGGTTAAAAATCGGTAGCAGAAAGAATGGCAGACGTTATTGAGTGCCACTAACACGCATTTGGAAGAAGGGGAACGCTACGTGACGTCATCATTATATTTTGATTGGCTATCGGCGCGATACATTGAGCCTAATGGCTATTCATGCTGTAAACACGCATGCGCTATTGAGGAGGAAATCGATTTGAGCTGTCCCCCCTCATTGTCGGTGGACTTCCCCCTTGCTGCCCTCGTCACCCCCACTACATCCGGTGTAGGTGTGCACGTCGTGTGTGTGTGCGAGGGGTGGGGACGGATCGTGTTAAGCGAAAAATTGCGTTCTTAAAAGTTTTTTAGTGAGGCGCAGAGCGAAGCACGGCCAAGGGGCTTCTCGGCCTGTCCTTGTGTTTGCCTGTCTGCCTGTTTGTCTGTCTGCATGATAACTTTTGCATACAGTGACCGCTTCATTCCAAACTTGTAACCTACACGTGCCGTTATGTAAGCTTTAGCATGAAATTATAAGTCAAACGTTAAAATTTGATGCTTGCAGTTCCCCCCAGAATTAACATGGACCAACGAAATTCGGTATTTCCGGGTCGTGTCATACCTATATTTCCACTGAATTAAAAATTTTATTGACAGCAATCGAACCGTTTGGCCTTCACAGAATGGCTATTTGTTTTTGTTGTTGTTGGGCCTCTTTTTCTGGAGATCGAACCAATGAACCTACTGCAACGTTTATAGATTAAAACGTAGTTATGAACAAGGCCCAGGGCATTTTGAACGCTATTTTAGTGTGACTGCAATGTTGTTGTTATTGTTGTTGTGATTCTTGTTGTCGAAATTTTGCTCTCATGAAGAGATCGAATCAATGAACCGATCATCAGCTTGTTTTTTTTTTTTTTTTGGGGGGGGGGGGACGCTGGAGATTCTTTAACACGTATTAGTGCGATGCTGATGGCTTAATAAATACGAATGGAAACCTATTTACGTTGTGTTTTTGGACTTGAACGTCAGCCTGCCTGAGCGGGGAATTGAACCCACGACCTTGGAATCCAAATCCCGAGGTTCTACCGCTGAGCCATATTGACACGGCCGTGTCAGTATGGCTCAGTAGAGGTAGAACAGCACTATAGGTAGGGCTAAATAAAATTAGCCAAGACGCGCACTAACATAAATAAAAAGCACGACGTTTCGCGGATAATTCCATCTCGTTATCAGACTCATAGAAACCAGAACAGCTTCGTCAAACTCATAGAAATACACAAACCATAACAGCCTCATCATTGGTTGGCTTCATTAAAATAAAAACTACGCACAACGATAGTGTCCGCGGCCCATCTTGAGCTCGCCCCAGATTGAACACAAATAATCGATTGTACGTGTTTGGTCGCAGAGTGCCTTGTTGATATCCAAAGTAGTTACAAAACAGTGGCGGCCGTCGGTTAAAGCCGCCCCCTCCAGGAAGACGTAGCCGATCAAAAAATAAGTACAGGACTCAACATACGCCGCGCACACTATAAAAAGGACCTAAGCTACACCTGACCGAAACAAGCAAGCAATAGGCAACCATTCGACCTATTTCCTGCGAGTGCAGATGAGAAGTGAAGATAGGTGGCTGGTGCTTAATTTTATATATTATTTTGGGTGGGGGTCGGAAGGTTGGAGGTTTATTGGTTGGACCGAACGTGGAAATTCCGAATTTGTTCATTAGAGGGACATATTCTTTGATATTTCTATTATCCGGAATAATATGATTATGGACCGGGGATTGGTGGGAATGTATAATCAAGTGTTTCCAAATTGATTCGGGATGGTTCTTCCAGGTTTGGTGTGTGCCCTGTGTTTAACCGATCTGGGAAACTTCCGGTGGCGATGCATGCTGTACTGAGGAGTTGGTGACATTTTTCAGTTTCGAATTAGATTTATGGCCTGAAATTCTTTCTTTAAGCTTTTGTTGCAACTGTCCCAGATAGGTGGCGCTAAGTGTATCGTGAGAGCAGGGAATCCGATACACAGTATTTTTAGTTGAGAATATTTTTTCGTTCTTATCACCTATTTTATCTGGTAAGGTGAGCTGTTTTAGGTTTGGATAGTTACTGGATATAAGTCTGGTAGTATTTCCTGTTAGATTTTTTCTGAGACGCTCAGTGATTCCTTGCAAGTATATGGTACGTAAAAATAAAAATCTGATGCAATGTGAGCTTGCTTGCTTGGTTTCAGGGCAGTACTAATTAATTTGGTCAAGGGGCGAAGAGGATAGCCCTTGCTGCAAGGTGTACTGCAACTCTTTTTCGAGAATTGCTTTGTTAGTCGTATTTGCGAAATTGCGCGTAATTTAAGCTTTTACAACGTTAATTTTGTGCAAAGGATCCGAATAGGACAAGTAGTATATTGTTCTGGTGGTTTGCGTGTACTTTCTAAAATGCACAAATTCGATATGACTGATTGAGTGGATGACGTTGAGTCAAGAAATTTAAGAACTTTGTTGATGGACTCGTCCATAGTAAATGTTAAGGATGGATGAAATTCATGAAGGAATTGGAGAGCTCGGTTTTTATGAGTGGAGGGCAGCAAGACAAGGCAATCGTCAATATCTTTTGTCAATATCCTGGCCTTTCGGTTGCCCCACTTTTTGCCCCCCCCCCCCCCTTGGGTAGCCGTCTTTTTTTACCCCTCCCAGGAAGAAAAATTAATGCTTTTCTGCTAGTGAGTGAGCTTCCCTTGCAAGCACAAATCCCCTTATCTTTCTTTTTTTCTTCTCCTTACTTGATTTTCAGTGCCTTGTGCCATGGTAGCATGGCCAGTCCGAGCCTGGATTTTCAAACTGTTTCGACTGTTCAACTTCATTGGCTTAATCCTCCCCTGCACGCGACGCAACGACGTTGGCCATTTCGGCTGGCGTGAAAGTGGATGCATGTACAACTTACATAAGCGGATGTACATGGCTCAAGAGCTCACGAAGCTACGTTAACGCAGTTTACGTTATTGTCTTAGCTGCATGGAACACGCCGGTAGCAATTTTGACGTTGCTTTTGTTGTGCTGGTCGAGCATTCCCGCTCCATAATGCAACGTGACAGAGCATATTAAAGCAAAGAGTGAGGTGTGAAGAGAGGTTATGACGCTGCGTATTCAAAAGAAAATGTTATTACCGTCAATCTGTTTTTCAAATTTGATTCGTGTTGTTAAGATCATACACTTTGTGCTTCGTTTAAATTGTTGGGAAATACGCGTGTAGATCACAAAGCTTCCATTACGTACAAATCTGAAAGAGGGTTGGAGCGTCTTTGAAAAGGTTCGTCGTCAGCAACAGCTGCTTTGTTAACCCTAGTAAGAGCACGTGATTCTCAGCCCAGTGCCCCTTTTTCAAGTCCGTTGGGACTTATCTGGTGTCCGCTTGGTTTAAAGGCCGTTACTCTGACCACTGGGCTGCAGCCGCTTCCTTTTTTTCCGGGTCTCACGGACACGTTTTCCGCGTTGAACTTTAAAATCAACCCCTCCTTCTTATAGGAACAAACTGGTCACGTATTGACATGCCCGACTGGTCAAGTATTGGCATGACAGACATGTCTAATAACTGGTCAAGTAAATTGGTATGCCTGGATGTCTTGTTAAGTATTGACATGTCAGACAATTGACATTGGCACACAATCGAGCTTACGGGTAGCCGTACGTAATTCGTCCATCTCGAAGAGAGTATAGTTAGTCCAAGCTGAAAGTAACCCTTACGACTATTAAGCCCACTCCCTTCAGTATCGTCAACAGAGTGTAAATGGTGGGATTTCCATGTCCAAAACACCAGTGGCGTGTACAGAATAGGGTGGGTCCCTGGCATAGTACTACAGGGAGGCCCTTGCGCGGGGAACGTTGATTATAGTGCAGCCCAGAGGCGGGGGAAAGGGGGGGGGGGGGGGCTGGGGACCCCAGAAGATGAGAAATTTTTTTTTTAATCTGCATTAAAATTAGGCAAAATGCTTAACTTTGGATTCAACATTTTCAGCAATGGTTTAAAACAATTTAGTGCAGTTCACTCACTGGTTGCAACTTTGAATGTATTATGAGCCAGACATTTTCAAGGTGGTAGAAAATATGATCAACCTGGGTGTCGGACTGTGTAGTGAGGGGGGGGGGGGGCCCAAGAGGGGAGGGGGCAGAGCATTTTTTAATAAACTAACTGGTGGCCTCATATGTGTGGCTCTAACACATTCAAAACACCAAATAAAAATTTCAGGGCCCTCACCTTCCCGAAGTACACAAACACAAGTGTTAACTAGGGAATTGACAATTTTGGGCAGATTTTCTTGCTCCTATTCCCGTGTAGTTGTAGTTGTCAGGCTGCAGTTCGCTTGCATGGTGTCCTACTCTTTAAGTCACTATCAGATTACCAGTGCTAGGTGCAGTTTGTGCACAGACATATTGAAATTCGAAATTTCCAAGTTTGCTTGCATTTGATAGGTGGGCCGGGGTCCCCAACGTAAGTGGGCCCCTGGCACCTGCCAGTCTGATTGTATGGTGTACACGCCACTGCAAAATACATAGCACTCGTTTCAACTTCACTGTGTCAACTATGATTTCACTGTGCCAACTAGGATTTCTACAATGTTTATTTGTTTAAATTTTTCTCCCCTTAAACTAATCACATAAAGGAAAAAAATTGTGTGTACGGCCAGTTTCTGGGGTTGTTCTTTACCCTCACTCACTCACACAAAATTTTACGTCGTTAAGAGCTATATCGTTACAACAAACAACAAAACAGCGTTACAGGCGAACAAATCCAAACGATAGTGTGGAATACTGAGAGACCCACCATTCTCCCAATAAACTACGGTTAGAACTAGGACGATGTCTGATCATCAACTTCCAGACTCTAACTTTCGTTCTTGATTAAAGAAGACATTCTCGGCAAATGCTTTGGCAGTAGTCCGGCCTGTTACGGTCCAAAATTGTCACCTCTAGGAAACCATTTTATTTGTTCTTAAATTTCATTTGTCTCGCTTTTCATACACCCTGTCCCACCTTACAAAAATCGTAAATTTCTGCGTCTTGGTTTTATTTTATGTTTTTTTTCCTTTCTTGTGGCGTGGGAAACGTCACGTTTGTGTCTCCGTGTCTGTTGCTGCTGGCGCAAAAAGGGTCGCCTGTTGTGTTCGCGCTTGGGGCGTGAAATCTCGTAATCCTCGAGACTTGCATGAGATTTGGACGTTAAATTGACATGTCACTTGGATTTGGAGCCCATTTTGGTGCTGGGAAAGATGGGTAGAGGGCGACACAAGACATCAATAGAATTGGAGACACTGGCTCCAAGACGCTTTTTATATACCTTCTTTACAACCGCTCGTTTTCGTAGTGCGGCCATATTTTTTTCCCCCAACAAAAGATAAAAATAGAAAATAAAACGGTATAACATTTGAAGAAAATTGCCGCAAACGTTTTGTGTACTGCCATTTGTCAAAGTGAGAATGTCTGAAAGGTTGTTATAAATGATTTTGAGGTTTACGTAACAAACTTTTGGATGTTTATCGAGCAATAAAAACAATATGGTATACACTGGATTGAGATTGGATGGCCCGCACTGCTGGGCTTGAGAAAACTCGATGTCATTGAAAACTCAATGATATGTTGGTTTACGCCGCAGACATAAACAAAAAACAAAAAAAGCAAAAAAAGAAAGAAAGAAATACTTTGAAAGGGGGGGGGGATTCTGAGTCGTTTCACAGAACACGATGAGTAATTGTGTTGTTCTGACAAGTGCGTCAATGCATTTTTTTTGCGATGAAATAAGCAGACATCAGATTTTAAAATGATTTAACTAAAATTAATTACTTAACATGATACGATTATCTGTATAATTCAAATTTTAACTGCAAACTTATAGCTCAAATCCAGCACTGTCTCGTTACCAGTCTAACCTTTTATTTATTCGGTTGTCTTTATTTTTATGTACCACATTGTGCACGAATTATGATGAGCAGGACCAACATTATACTTCAGAAGACCGTTTTAATTCTAACCACAAACGGACGATGCATCTCGGAAGTCCAACAAAACATCTTCTGGTTATCTCATATTGGAGCTTACCACTAATGAACGTTTACCACAATTGAAGCTTACCACAATAGGACGTTTACTATTTTGAGCTTACCACAATCGGAGTTTACCACAACTGGACGTTTACCATAATTGGCGCATACCACAAATGGACATATATTACAATTAGGGCTTACCACAATTGGACGTTTACACAATTGGAGCTTACCACAGTTGGACAATTACCACAACTGGACGTTTACCATAACTGGAGCTTGCCAAAATTGGATGTTTACCTTAACATCGCTAAAATCTTATTTTACCAAAGCAATGGTAAAGGTCTTTATCCTTCCTGGATACGCGCGCGAACTGGGGTAGAGTCGGGAGGCAAGACACGCAGTCGGCCTTTCTATTCCAGTCGGCCTTGGCTCGAGAAACAAAATGCCTTCATCGTTTTAATACAGTAAAAAAAAACACCTAATTTCAAAATGTATAGAAGGATCTAACAAGGTGTTGAGTGAGAACGTAAAACCCTCGACGTTTCGAATCAATTCTGATCCATTTTCAAGAGGAACATGTAAACACAAATCAGGCTTGGGGGAAGCCTGGAGTCAAAAACTGCAATGTTATTCCAGATCCCAAACACTCGTACCAGAATTAATTTTGAAACCATCTGCATTTCCCTCTGTTCTCCACCCGTTCATAATCACCATTTTACCCTCTGCATCAAAATAGCAAGAATATTTCAAATTACTTCAAAAATTTAATGTTGCTAAATTTCACCACTGGAGTATTCTCAGTAGCAGCATATAAATTGCTGACCTGTCCGATCGTCCCCACTTAGGCATGTGCCACGAAACTGGTCCCACCTTTGTCCCTCTGCTTTTATTTGTTCTGACTGTGTCCCAGTTCTGTCTGAGCTCACACACATTTTTTCCCAAAATTTTAAATTTTTTAATGTACTCTTGGCTTGACTCCAGGCTTCCCCCAAGCCTTATTTGTGTTTACATGTTTCTTTAGTTAAGGGTTCATCTTGAATGTAAATCAGAATTGATTCGATACGTCGAGGATTTAACGTTCTCATTCAACACCTTGTTGGCTCCTTCTGTACATTCATAGTTTTAAGTTCGTTTAATCACTAGTTCTTGTGAATTGACCCATGCCTGGACTATTAGCAGTAAAAGGAATAGTTTTCACACATCTTTATTAAGTAAAACCACGCAGCGTGATGCTTAGTAATGTACGTTTTCCGCAAAAGTAAAAACGGACACTAGTTCGACAAGTGGCCTCATGTAGTCAGGACTCAGAACGAACAGTTTCACAAAGTTTAGAAGTCTATTGATTGCTCCTTCTTCATCCTTCTGGTAGTACGAACCCAAACTAGGTTAACTGCCCCACGACTATGAAGGGACACTTTAGCTGGAGAAATCCAAACAAAAAACCCAGGATCTTTAACATCCAATGGGTTCAAAAAGGGTTTTACGAGTCTTCTGGATCTTGTTTGTTTATTTACGGAGCGTTAACCAGTACTGGTTATCAGTAGCACCAAAAAACCGTACACTTATAATAAAACATCACTAAGCTATCTTTAACATTGTTGTTGTTGTTTTTAACATATCAAAAACCAAAACTGATAAAATGGACCGCCTAGTTCCGAATAGTTCGGCCCTTCAAAGGAGTGATGTCAACACACCAAAACATTCGCCAATTAATCGCACCGACTAATAGTTCGAAGGTTAAATGAAAAACTAGAACATCGCTATCTTTGGTAGCAATGTTCGAGTTTTCACTTAACGTTCAAAGCATTATTCGGTGCGATTGAGTTGGCGAGTGATTTGGTGTGTTGATATCACTCCTTTGAAGGGCCGAACTATTCGGAACCTGGCGATTCGCTTTACCCAGGTTTGGTTTTTGATATGATATCACTTCTTTTTTTTTAAATTGTGTATTAGACTCAACTCAACTAGCCTGCAGATGTGTAATAAAGTGCTACGTCAACAATTTTTCTAATATTTACATCTCATTAATGAACGGAAGCGGTTAACGCTCCCTACAAAACTCTTTGAACCCTTTGAATTGCTGCTCCGGGCCCCCCCTCCCCATTAGGAATTACGTTGTTATGTGAATTATTAGTAGACTTTGGCTTACGGTTGTAGAGAATGTCTGTTTAGTATAACTAAGGTGTGTGAGGTAGTACATGCTTGGCGAAGTCTGTAACTTGAAAAAGAGGACTTAATCGACCAGTGTGCCTATAAGAACTTTTTTTGGGGGGTTGTTTTGATGAAAGAATACGTCGTTAAAGTTTGGTCATCATTCCCATAACCCGCGAATCTCCCTCAGCGTGTGTAAATGTCTACGCAAATGATGCATGTTGTCCGGCGGCGAAATATCCATAATTCAGCATCCAAGGTGTTGCGTCATAACATATTCATGGTTATGACTAATGTCAACTGAAGTGATATACATACATGCGATATGACAAGCTCCCCCATATATGTACACAATGGCGTTATATTCGTCAAAGCTAGTATTCGCGTCAATACTGACCCAAATTCAGGCTTAACGGCGCGTTTTCGCAGCGATCTCCCCCGCGTAATTTTTCTCGTCGACTAGTTTTCAGGGTGCACTTACGCAACAAGATCTTCTCGCTCGCCGAAAGCTGTATGCTACTCTATCGTTATTCTACTGTCTGCTAAAGACATGCGACGATCATAAACAACTAAACGCATTATAAAATAATAGCAAGGATAAATAAAGGGCTGCAGCGACTACTTAGTCACAGCCGGTCTTCTGTGCCCTTCCGCCTCTTCCGAATATGTTCAAGGCTCACACCTCTATCGCGCACTGCAACGGCGATGTCTATTATATAGTCTAAAATTAGTACCCATCACAATTGCCGGTTAAAAATTTGTTAGCTTTTAGGCCTAACTTTTACCTGCCGATTAAATTTCGTAAATAGCAGCTATAACGGAGAAATGGGTTGGACAGTAAGCCTATTCATTTAACAGTTACAGTGTTCGGCGTTGCCAAACGTGCCACGTAATATAGACCAGTGGTAGCGAATAAAGTAACGGGAGGGACGCAAACGAGTGACGTCATAATTATTGAGGAAGCCAGCAGTGATTCACAGCAACTTGCCGTTGCCGTGGCAACGTGATTTTAGGCCTAATTTTCAGTTCTTAGGCCTAATTTATTTTACCTGCCGTTTTAATTTCGTAAGTAGCAGCTAAAGGAGAATTTGGTTTGAGCACGGTATCGAGACTTTTAAATGAAGCTAATGTGTCGTTAACGAAATGCTTTTCTTTTTTACGGTTGCATGTTATCCTAAGGGTTTAAATGCGAGAGATCAAGTCTTATTATTTCATTGAGGTGCGTCACGAAAGCCTATGAGCTATAAGGAAGCATGTTTTAATTTGCCATGTTTTTGAACTAAGTTGTCACCGAATCGAATGGCGAAAACCGTGTCGTCTCTATCTGGTAACTTTCTGAAATTGAAAAAAGCGACGGACGGACGGACAAAGTCGTTGCAATAGTCTTTGGTTCCTGTTCGGCCGTAGAGAAGACTATAGTGTCCGCGATCCATCTTGAGTTCGCCCCAAAATGAACACAAATAATCGATTGTACGTTTTTGGTCGCAGAGTGCCTTGTCAATATCCAAAGTAATTACAAAAACAATGTCGGCCGTCGATTAAAGCCGCCCCCCCTCCAGGAAGACGTAACCGATCACAAATTACATGCAGGACTCAAGATACGCCGCGCACACAATAAAAACGAAGTTACAGGAATAAATTTAAACATTGCTACAACGATGTCGTCTTATCGCTGTTTACACAATTTCCTACTCTCACAGAAAAATACACCTTTCTAGCGGTGATGAAACAATGGTTTAAAACAGCACATCGCAGAGAGAAAGCCAAATCCAACTAACCATCGAATGGCTCGCATTGAGAAATCAGTACCCCTTAGTTTGTACTGCGGTAAGAATATTGTTTTTTTTGTGGTCATAAATGCACGTCATCATGCCGCTTGCATCACACTTCGTGTCGCGAACCACGAGGAGAGGATGTCATTCGCGTAGCTGTCATGGTTACGAGGTACAGACTGTCCGAGAGCCAGGTGCTCCTTGGCGTCTTTTCCCTAGTTGAATGATATCACTACTTTCAAAGGCCGACCCTTTTTGGTAACTTGGCGGCTTCTCTTATGTTATGCCAGTTTTGGTTTTGGGTGGATATTATTAATTGTGTACCACTACTCAACCGTTGATAATGCGTGATAGGGCTCACTGGAGACGTCTTACACAAAGAACTGTAACGTATTCATGCGCGCGTCAATGGCTTCTGGCATTTATTGCTGTCTATCCGCCTTATGGGTGTTCACGTCTATCGAATGAAATGATCGACGTTATATTCAAATACATTTCAATAGTGAACAAAAAATTGCAAAACGCGAAACGCATAATACGGCAACCAACTGAGAAGCCAGATGAATGGATTTGTACTCAAATTTCAAAAATGTGACATGTTTACCTTTTGCGAACATCGGGCATGGGAGTTCATGTTTGCATGCGGCCGCGTGTTGTATGCTTAGGTCACCTTCGCAAACACGTTGTTGGCAACAAACTTCAATGTATATTACCCAATATCGATTAAATATCCTTTTCGAATAGAGGACGCTCTGCTGTATGTAACTGTAATTACACTTCACGAAAATGATACAACAGTCTATGCAGTGAATTCTTCTCTTCGTGGGGTCTCTATACATAAAAGCCCCATGTCCGTCGCACGAGCCATTGAAATGAGCTTATGGATCCGATTTGAACGGACTCCCAAAGAACGGATGACGAGCACGTGAGGCGCTATTCGTGGACTATCACGATAACCATGACTGTATTTGCGGCCCTTGAGGTTGGTTATGGGTGTACAAGCAGGCCGTACCAATATAGTTTCCCAGGTTTCACCTAGTGTGAATAAAGCATATGCGTGGAGTGCAGCGGCGTAGCTTCAGAGTGGTAATGATGGCAGAATGCCAGCCCCCCCCCAGCCTCAGGCGGCCCCCAAAGAAAAAGAAAATTTTACATTAAAAAAAGGCTCTTTTGTAGTACACTAATTACTTGATTTGGTATAAACTGTATTTAAAAAAAAAAATGAATTTCGAGCCTCCTCATCCATCCAAACCCCTATCGTTAAAAAAATCCACCCAAAACAAAAACTGGAAGAAAAACCCGCCAAGTTTCCAAAAACGGTCGGCTTTTGAAGGTAGTGATATCATTCCACCAGGAAAAGGCCGCCAAGGTTAATCCTATTAGCCAAATTAATCGCACATACAAATAGTTCGAAAGTTAAATGAAAACTAGAAGAGTGCTACTAGCGGTAACAATCTTCAAGTTTTCATTTAACGTCCAAAGTATTATTCGGTGCGATTAACTTGGCTAAAAGGATTAACCTTGGCGGCCCTACCCTGGTGGAATGACATCACTACCTTCAAAGGCCGACCGTTTTTGGAAACTTGGCGGGTTTTTTTTACCAGTTTTGGTTTTGGGTGGATATCACAAGTTTAATAGGACTGTGAACGTACATAAGGTTACACCGTCTGTTTAAGATGCTTCAATCCCATTTTTGCACACACTGACTAACAATCGCTGATTTCGTTCGCCAAGGTTAATCCTATTAGCCAAGTTAATCGCACATACAAACAGTTCGAAAGTTAAATGAAAACTAGAAGAGTGCTACTAGCGGTAGCAATCTTCAAGTTTTCATTTAACGTCCAAAGTATTATTCGGTGCGATAAACTTGGCTAATAGGATTAACCTTGGCGGCCTTTCCCTGGTGGAATGATATCACTACCGTCAAAGGCCGACCGTTTTTGGAAACTTGGTTGGTTTTTCTACCAGTTTTGGTTTGGGTGGATATCACAACTTTAATAGGACTGCGAACGTACATAAGGTTACACCGTCTGTTTAAGATGCTTCCATCCCGTTTTTGCACACACTGACTAACAATCGCTGATTTCGTTCGCTTCGCTCACTCAATCAGCGCATCCCCTTCAGTTGTTTTGTTTATCCCTGCAACTTCCCCTTAATTTTTCAAGATTTCGTTCACATTTAGTCATGCAGAAACCCCCGAAGATCGCTGTTACTAAAACAGCAGAACGCGAAGCATTTTTTTTTGGGGGGGGGGGGGTTATTAACAAAAAAAACCTATTAGCTCGTGTATGCTCGTATTGTTGCGTAAGATGACCTTATGTTCCCAAAATTTCCCTCGCGTTAATTGCTTGCTGGACTTTAGCCCATTTTCATGCCCATTTTCACTAACACGCCAGCGCGTGCCTGCTGGCAACCAGGATGACGTCATGGCCAACCACACGAAGTGCCAAATTCGGCCCTTCACCTTGGCGAAATGGTACCTTTGCCCCAGAAATGGAGCAGGAAATCTTTATTTTAGCAGATATTTCTTAGTTCATAAAAAAAAAAAATCGTGGAGTGGCCCTCGGTTCTTCTGTATATTGATAATCTACACTTTTTATGGGGTCTGCCCGTGTCCGAAGCCTCCCGAACAGTGTGACACTTCCCCTCATGACCCTACAACGACGGCATTTTCATAACTAAGCAACAAATAGTCAATCCATACACTCTAATACAAAATCAAAGTGAATAGGCTCACTGAGCCTAGCGACACCTTTCGGACATGTAAACAAATTTGATCTAACACTAACCTTTCTGATGCTACACAACATGGTGGATTTTACTTGTGGATATTTTTTTGAGCTTCGAAAAGATAGTGTGACTGGGGGGGGGGGGGGGCACTCGTTGAAACTGGTGGAGAGGTGTTACTCCACGTCATGTCGGCACCAAGTTTGTTTCGTTTAGGGTAGTGAAGGCCTGGAACCCGTTGCCGAATCATGTGGTGACGGCCACCAGTGTGGCGTCTGTTAAGGCAAAACTGTCAAAGTTAAATAACCATCTCCTGTCGTTTAGGTATGTTTAGGTATGTCGTTTATAAGTGTGATAAGTGGGATAAGTTTGACAGGTCTTTGAAAGCCGATTTCTAAACTTGAACAACCATCTTTTGCAGTTTAATTGCCGCTGTTAAATTTGTGGGCGGGCGTAAGTGACCTTTTATCGACCCTGTCCTGTCCGGTCGTGATTGTTTTGTGTGGCGAACTGCCACATTCATTTACGGTTTTCTTGCCGTTATCACTCACCTCTGGCTTGCTTTCGCTCGGGTGTGGGTACGAAAAATGCGTTGGCTCACGATGCGACCAATGGCATACCTTGGTTAGTTTTGTTGTCATAGTTAAACTTCTTGTGATATCATATTTTGTAATGTTAACTTATTATTTTATTAACACTGGCGATAGCCAGTGTTAGTAAGGGTCGACCTAGGACCTCTGTGTTAAACTCTCAACTTTGAGAGCTTATAACTCCGTCAAAAGTAAACATATTTTTAAACCAAATTTGGAATCTAGCCTTGACTAGTAAAGGCCTGTCTGCAGTCCAAAAATTGTGAAATTCGGTCCAGCCAAACCCGAGATGCAGACAAGGGCCAAATAGACAACTTCTTGTTCAACTTCTTGTTGTTCTGGGGATACTTTCGTCTGTCCTCTCTACAGGTCAAACCATTTGTCCTATAAAGCTGGTTCTTAGCTCATTTTACAGGTATTGCTCTGTAGATGTGCCCTTTTCATAAGGCCTTTTCTAATTGGTCAAGTGGTTCAGGGGTTACGGAGCTCTAAACCACCAGATTGATTGTTTTACATTGTTTTAAACATTGTTATTATGCAACAATACCAATTAGCAAACATCAGCTGCGAGACATAGACTGAAGATTAAAGGATTTGTTTCTATTGTTAACATTGGCGATAGCTAGATTAGTGAGGGTCAGTCTAGGGTCTCTTGTGTTAAACTATCAGCTGTGACCGCCAACTGCACTGTTTTACAGTTTAGCTGCAATTCTAAAAGTAACACGAATTAATAAACAAAAACGGAACGTTAAATGTTTAGAGTAAGGATCTAAAAGTCAAAACCTAGAAGGAACACGGACAAGCTTTGACAGTTAGGGTCTAGGTGTAAAATTTTGTCAGTAAGAGGCTGGATAGCATTAGACCCTTACTACCCGGTGGTCAGCAATAAATACATTTTCACGAAAAACTGGAAATCATCCTACAATGACCCATGTGATGATCAAGTGGTAGTATGGTTATACGTTTCCTGCTTTGCTTTACGTTGAAAATTATTTTTCAATTTAGTAACATGCCAGCATATTCGTAGCAAACAGCATTATGGTAATCCTCTACCATAAATCTACGAAATATAATAAAAATTCTAAAGCATCAAAAGACAAAATGCCAAACTTCACAAGAAAATTGTGTTATTAAAGTTCCAAAACAATATTCTAAGAACAAAGAAAACCTGCTACAACCGTTCATACA
>JAHWFP010219226.1:0-29525 GCA_023313725.1 Lithobius niger
GGTGGTGACGTCACGCTGACATATCCCCTTGCTAAAAGTGTAGTCGTTATATACAGATTCCTAACTTTCAAAATGCTAAAAACGATCAGCGATATATCCCACATCGTCACTTTACAGTGTGGCGATATGGATGCCATGCACAGTAAAGTGCGGTGATGTCACATGATGCGACTGAGAGGTGAACGACATAAATTTTACATGAAGTTTCCGTTATGTGCAACACAATAATAGACAGCAGTCTATTGAAATAAGAAAAAGCGTTTCTCCTACACCTTTTTTAAAAAAAAGAAAATCCCAATCTCACCCCCCTTCCCCCCACCCCGCTCAAACCTGACTGCTTCAATACGAAATTATGCAAACGTGACAACATAATGTTTGCATAAACGACACAGCTTTGAAGGCAAACTTTCCATTTGCACCAACAATTTTGTTTTTCATTTCATAAGTTAGGAACCGTGCGATACATTAGTTATACCACCCGGGGCGAACTGTGTCGGATTTATGAGTCAATGGACAATATTCCTTACACGGCCAATTCGCTCGAACTACGTTTCGATGGCGTCTGTCCTTCGGCCGTGACATCATCTTGACGTAATTGGCGCGGATTAGCCATGTGCGGCATATCGCCTATCGGGTGATAAATCCGATACAGTTCGCCAGGGGTGGTATAACTATTACTTATTCTGAAAACTCACACACGGCACCGTAGGTGATAACCCGAACGTTTTGATAACACACACTTTTTTCGATAATCTAACACTTTTTATGGGGTCTACATAACCCCTACTCCATCATGTGACACCTCCACCACGTGACGTATAATGACCGACTTTTATAACTACACAACACAAATTCAACCAGCACACCCGATTGCAATCAGCATAAATACGCACATTTGCGACTGGCGATATTTTTCGTACCAACACGAAAAAAAAAACACATCACATGCAAAGCCTATACCGGCAACCTTTCATCCCAACGGTATGAAAACTAAGCTACTGACACTTTGAAATACACCTAAACTACAACTAAAGCCCTTAGGGCATTTATACTCTAATCTTATTTAAAGTAGTCTAAAAAAAATTACGACCTAACCTTAAACACGGAATTCGCAAACAGGGACAGAAAACAAAAAGCACGTTTTCCCGTACCCGTTACTTTCCTAGACAGGAAGTTTCTAGACCGGAAGTTTCCGTTCAGGAATTTACACAAGTCGCAGGTAAAAATTTTAAATTAATTATAATTCACAAATAAAATTTACAAATAAAAATTTTTAAAAACTCTAATAAGTCGATATGTTAGCTTGACGTCACTCCTTACCATTAAAACACACATGAGTGAGAAACAGGCGGCGAACCGGCGATAATAGCTCGTTTGCTCGAAACGGGGCACTCCAATGTCTCTGGGTTAGGGAAAGATTAAAACACTCTACACGCTCGTGAGATTCCTCCCATCCCCCCCCCCCCCCTCGACATTGGACTACCCCATTTCTCGCAAACGAGCAATTATCGCCGGTATTATGACATAATTTCGTTTCTGCAACACTAATGCACAAATATTCATTTCGATTAAATTTTAGAATGACGTAGCGGCCATTGCACATTTCTCGAGGACTAACGACATTGCCCCACCCACACACAACAACAACCCGCAGCACCGAACTCCAAGTCCAGCCAGTACACGTCTCATTTTTCTGTGGTCCCTCAGCCATGACCATGTCCCCAGTTTCTTTTCTTCGTATCTTTGGCCCTGACGGCCATCGTCGGTGACACGACCAGTGCATTAGTGATGTGACGGGCCCCGACTCTTCTGTGTCCGGTTGGGTGAGCCTGATGGATGAACTGGGGTCAGACGTCCCCTGCCCACGCCCCATTACCCACGCCCAAGCTGAAATATGACGCCCCTGGCAGTGACATCATCGACGCCCTGAAATCAGCGCCTTTACCGTCATCGTGAATGAAGAGATGGTGGGGCATTTTTTTTTTTAGTTGAGGGGATCCGGAGCGGGGGGGGGGGGAATGAAGGAGTATAGGTGATGAGAAGATATTTCGCCACTAGACGTTGGGTGGTGGTGCGTTCAAGGTCCGAAAATTTAATATTTAAAGCCCAGATGAGACTATAGCTGAAATCGCACGAAGTGGAAATTTGTCTACAAACATTATCAAGAAGCGCGCTAGAACTTCGCCCATCAAGTTCAGGTTGTTAGCTTTCTTCCATGGAGTCCAATTATTGGCGTCTGGTTGTTATCAAGACATTATCAGTATATGGGCTACTGCTTCTCTTACCCGAAAAAAAAACCGGTCGAATGGAGCCCTGGTCACGGTTGTAACCTTAATAACGGGTTCAGTGAGTTATCTTTATGCCAGTTGAGGATGTGGCCATAGCGACTAAGGCGCTATGCAAGTGATCTGGGGGCGAACTGGGTAGCTGGTTCGAATCCGGGTCATGCCACTCCGACGAAACGTAAGAGCATAAAGGTGGCTTACTGAACTACGTTCTTTCTAGAGTATGATTTTCGCTGTTGGCTTAATTTCCAATTTTCTCTTACCCGAGACATTAAACTGGCGTTTCTGATGAAGCAAGCAGTATGGATTAAAGACTGGCCTTGTGAGGAAGCAATGTTGCTTTCCCTCCTTGTATGTTTGTTTGTGATCTCTAGGTCACCACTGAGAAAGATTGAACAACTACTTAGCTCGGCTGGATCCTGTAGCCAGTACCCGCCCCAGTAGCGCAGTGGTTGAGCGTCCGGCTAGTAAAAGGGATGTCCTGGGTTCGAGTCCCAGTCGGGGCAGTTGTCTTTTCTTTCTTTTTCAGACTAGTGTATTGTGTATCCTCACAAGGCCAGTCTTTAATGCAGACTGCTTGCTTCATTTACCCTTTACCTTGTAATTTCTTTCTTTATTGGGTTTTTCAGATATTGAATACTAAATATTAATGCGACAGAAAGCTTTAGAAATTGTATAGGTCGACGGGGTTTACCGAGTAGACAACAGAAAGTCCTGTTTCAAAGCTGCGCATAAAGGATTTCAATACGAAAAAGGTACTTCAACATCGTTGATTTCGTGCTAGCTACTACAACTACTACTACCACAACCTAATTCCTCTCAGATAAAATAATTCATGCGACCGATATGCTTGAAATTTGGCATTCAGTTCACGTTTGACTCCAATAGGTGCCTTTTATGGTTTGACATTTTCGGGAGATTATAACTCCGAAGATCATTTGTAATGCTATTTTCGTGAACGTTGGGAACACGCCATCTGTTATCAAAATAGTTGTCCTCCAACCCCGAGTAAGTATGCAGCCACGGTTAACTTAGGGGCGTACTGACTCGGGCGTACTGGCGGTACTGGAAAACGAGAGGTTTCCCGTAGGGTCTATGTTCCGAAGGCCTGTAGGGGAGGCCTATCGAAATTTTTTCATGATGACTGATTTCTACAAAATGCCACCGGAGAGGGGCCTACGTTAACCATGTCCATGGCCTAAACGGGCCCTCCCCAGTACGCCCCTACAATATGGTCTACCGAAGGAGGGGGGGGGGGGGAGGGGAATGATTTCCGAGGGCATGTTTTAACCCGTCAACGGCCACTAGGAATGCCTAAGCGACGAAAAGTGAACGACGACGAGTGGGGGCATTATTTTTCTAGGGAAGCCGACCACAGCAAAAAAAAGTCCGGGAGGGCATAAGATCGAACCGCGTCTCCGGCTTTCAATATATAACCTCCAATAGGTTTGCAGTGGTTTTCAATGAGTTTAACAACCGTATCCGAACATTACAGGACTGTGAGATCCAATTTTCATTAAAGCTGAATATTCTGCATATAGTGATACAGTTTCAAATTCAATTCACTCGTTGCGATTTACCGTAAATGTTGCATGAAAAGCCGGATCTTCATTAGTGGACTGGGCATTCTACAGTTAACGATGTCCGGGCATTCAGTAATAACAGGTCATCATTACCGCACACATAGTGGTAAAGTAGATCACACGCTTAGGATGGCATGAGATGCACACAGCAAACTGAAGTTGGAATGCACACAGCAAACGCATCATTAAGACAGCCAATGAAAATGGGGGGGATTGAGGCTTAATGGCGCGTCGACAGTTTGGTCAATGAAAATGGCTCAAATTCAATATACAATGAAGGAACAGCCAATGAAAACGGGTAAAATTAACTAACCAATGAGGAGGAGGCGGTACCAATGAAACAGAGCGAGCAGGTTCATTCTTGGCACGGTAGCAAAGAAAAAGGGAGAGCGGCCGACAATGTGAATGGATGTGCCCTATAACAATCACTTAAAAACGAAATACTGCTTCAATAATGCAGGCTATTAGGGCCCAGATGAATAGTTTCAAAGTTGGTTGAGTGACAATCACAAAATGCACGATCGTTGTTGTGGGCTTATCGCGCTTGGTATAAAAAACGAAGAAACTGGCAATTTAGCTACACTGAGAATATGAGTGGCGCCCTCCATTGCAAACGCTATTTACTTCACTTGAGAACAGATGTAATGTCATCGCACGTGAGAAATTCTTACTACCGGGCAGACAATCTCAATACACTGTCTTAAAGGCATAGCTAAAATAAAAAAAATGAAAAAAGCACATGCACAATATTGCAGGGAAGAAGCCAACAAGGGCACAAAAAATACGTTAAAAGTCGACTTTTTAACTCATTTCAGAGTCGTTATAATAGAGATTAAAGTTCAAAAAATACTATACTAATACTAGGAAGTCATGAGTCAAGGCAAAAGTCCTTCTTCGCAAGTAGAACTTTGCTGACGAGTTCAAAAACATTAAAAAAAATTTTATGTTCGATGTGTGCTTGTAGTTTAAAAATACAAAATAAAAACAGATTCCAACGTCGTTCGAGTGACCAACATTGTTCTGTAAAAGTTCTTAAACAGGGTAGAGTCTCAGGGCCGTAGCTAGCCCCCAGCTTGGCGCCCAAAGCGAGTCCCCTCCCCTCCCTCCACCCTCCACCGATTACCCATTTCAAGAGTAAAAAATTCACGGACATTATATTGAGGCTTACATAACTAAATAATAACTACTCCTAATAAATGAGAGAGAGAGAGACCTGCATTAGGTGTTTAAAGTAGTTGAAGACAATGAACATTAACAAATTAAAAAAAAAAAGTTTTAACTTGAGGATTTATTAACTGATCAAAAAACCTCACATAAGGTGATAAAGAGATGAGAGTAATAGATTTGCTATAGCAATTTTGCTGTAGCAATCTGAAAACAAACATTTCACAATAACAAATTCAACCGGAATCAAAAAACCGTTTTTTTTTTCCTGCAATTTTCGCATTTTTCGGCAAGCCCATCCCTTTAAGAAGCAAGTATACTGAAGTGCCTCTCTATTTTTTTTCAAATTTCATTTTTCGGTTTTCTGACCATTACAGAAAAAACTAATAATCGGCTAACAAAACCTCCGGAAATTTGACATCGAGCTATTAACCAATTCCAAGCAAGCACGTCTCTCTTACAGCGTTGTGAAGTTTTGATGCAACGCGATCCGTTAAAAAAATGTAGTTATGCTTTGCCACCAACTTCCAAGGTAAGAAGGAATTTAGCGTGGCACCCCCAAGAAGGCGGCGCCCTAGGTGGGCGCCTTGCTCGCCTTACCGTTCCTACGGCCCTGGGTAGAGTTTATAGTAACGTCGCTTTTTGTGCTAATAGTAAATATTGAGGTTAACCTAGTTTGCTTTCAACAATTCCCACAGAGGGCGCCGTCGTCAATGAACCAAAGTTTATTTTACTGAGCGTCGTCATGGAGGAAGAAACTAGTCAGCATCTCTAAAATAAAATAATCACGAGATGCGATTATTTTGCGGATAAGTGGAGTTCTAACAAATATTGTGTGCTCCTGACAGCAAGGATGGATCCACATTCCACAAGTTCATAAAAAGCAAAAAAACAATTAATTTTTGAATCATTGCTGTCTTGTTCACAGTAAACAAAAGATATGTAGAATTAAAATGCCATAAAATTTGGTGATTGACGGACGGTCAATCCGCCATCTTGAAAGCGCTATCAAGATGGTGGACTGATCGTCCGTCAATCACCAAATTACGACATTTTAATTGTCCATATCTTTTGTTTCCCGTGAACAAGTCAGCAATGTTACTGCCGAAAATTAAAATTGTACGTGAGCCTTTTTATGAATGTGGATCCATCCTTTCTATGAGGAACACGCATTATTTGTTCAAATAATCACGATAAGAACATTTAATAGATCAAAAAATTTGGTAGGCCAGACTAGATTAAATAAATTTTGAAATAGAGCCGAACTGGCAGGTCAAGATTTATTATTATTATTTTTTTTTTGAAACCAGTGTTATAGTTTTATCTGTCGAGAAGTGTGCCAAGGGAGCCACTCTGCAGAATCTTCTTCCGAGATTCAAATTTCTTGTAGCGAAAGCGGATACAGGTTGAATCTAACACACAATAAGTTCGTCAAATTCAAACATTGTCCACGCAGGAGTACTTCATCAATTTTTTATTGAAGTTTTAAATTTAAATATCTTATATAAATAAAACTATAATATAAATATAAATATGTAAATATTGAAATTTTATTAAATAACGCTAACGACGCCGCCATTTTTGATTTCAAGCTTCGCCTCCTACGAGATACTGACACATGACGCCCTCTGGCGCCCTTTGACAGAAACAGTTTCATAAAAAAAAGAGCTATCTGCTTATCTCTCCCGTTACTGCATTATTAAAAAAAAGTATGGACCACCAAGTAGGCCTACGAAGAACGTAAATTCCGAACATAATTCGCGCTATCAGCGTTGACAGTGTTTTTAACGCGTTAAATACTGCCACAGTTATTTGTCTTTTATGTTTCTTGTTTCATTTCATAAAGTGTACAACTTTTCCAAAATGTTATCATCGCGTCTGTTGGTAAGTGCGCCATTATCACCACAAAGCGCCGTTACTTTTTATTTTTATTTATTTTTTTGTTTCCGAATTTTTTTTTAATATTTTTTAGCGCTGTAGCGACCAACGACTACACAATCTTAAAACGTAAAAGCTTCAAAATGAATGAAATAAAATAAAACAAAAATAAATAAAAATAAAAAAGAAATGGACGCGAAATGTATGAAAATAATAAAAAAAAAAAAAAGGAAACGAAAGTGAAACAACTAAAAAAAAATAACTGCTCAAGATTGGGTACGATGTGGTTTTGTTGGCACCACTTGCCGACACCATTACGTTTATGATCTCATAATTTCTGATGTTGTTGACGTTTTTTTTTTTTTTAAACTGGACGGGAGACCAGAGTAGGGGGGAGGGGCGGTAATTTCTGTTGACTGGTCAAGCCGGGAGCTCTTTATTGGGCGTGCTTTTGGACAACAGACGTTGTAGACCCCGGGTTTTGATATCGCTATTAATGGCGCGGAAAGAACGACCCGTCCGCTATGTAGGAGCAATATCGATTGAAATCGCAGACAAAATCGTACGAACAAGTTTGAAACACAATTTTTTTTTTGCTGCGTTATTTCCTATTCCATTCGGTCGACGAACTCTGCTGTTTTTCAAGGGATATTCTCCTTTCCCGTAAGAAAGAAAAGTAATAACTTAAAAGGAACGTACGTTATTTCATAATTGTATTTTTAATACTGGAATTTTAAACATTTAAACCGAAAAAAAAGTGAAATCCGTCTCTTAAGAGAATTTTATGCTGTTTAATAAAGATAGCCCCCCCCCCAACAAAAAAAGTTTAGTTTTGTAATAATTGTACCGATTGATTCGGAAATAAACGCTGGCCAAGCTTTAGCAACTTTTCAGAGTAGAATTGGCTACTGAAGAATGAGATAAATTAATGATTTCAATTGTATCTTTGCTTTTCTCCCTTTGTAGCTCCCCTTTTTTGGGGGGAGGGGGGACGGGGAGAGGCAGAGCGAATTGGTGCGCTTTGTTTGTTTTTGTCAAGGTTAGTGGGGTAAAAAATCTGACCTAATTAGAGGAAAAATATTATTCCAGGCATAAAAAATTAACTTTTAGCAGCCAAAATTCCAAAATAGCCCTGAGTTCTCGAAGAGCAATTCCCCCGCCCCGCCTGGCCCCGCCCCCCCCCCGGAATTACATACTCTCCACCGCATCATGTAAATATTTACTATGTTTTGAAGTTATCAATCTTGGCATTAACAGTTACTTCTTCACAACACTTTAGATCCACAGAGAAATCCACGACAAGCTTTAATGAGAAAATAAGGCTGATGTATAACTAGTTCTTGAAAACATTCAAATAAACGTTCATTAAATCTTTTTCGTATCTCGAGTATTGCAGTTCGATAACTGTTTGATTTCAGTGATGCGTATTGGCGCCATTAAGACAGTTCGTTTCAACATGTCCATGCCTAACACACGTCTAACACAGTCACCTTCTCGGAAGTGTTAACTGTGTTAGACATCAGACATTTGTAAGGCATGGACATGTTGAAATGATTTTCAGGGATTGTTTAACATCTCTGTAATGTGTGACACAGTGGCAACCCCGCACCACTGCACTGTGACGGAGGTTGGTGCTAATGCCCTAGCTGTCGACACGCCATAAAGCCTTAATTCGCCCCACCCAAAAAAATAATAGGCATGTAGAAGACCAAATCTCACAAATCTGCAAAAGGGGGCATATACATTTTAAAAACACTAAAAATGGTAACAATCCCCTTCCGTTCCTCTTCCAGAAAGCCCCTAAACCCCTTCGAGGACGGATCCAGATTTAAGTCTTGGAGGGGGCCGTAAGGTGATTTTTCTGCGTTTTTATGTATTTTTTTAAGCAAATTTAACAGCGTGTTTTCAACAATCCTGGCCGTTTTTTCGAATTTACTTGCATTGGAAGGGGCCGCAGCCCCCTCGGCCCCTCCCTTGGATCCGCCCTTGTACCCTGTAACAGACCAGGCAGTTGCCCCAGTGTTTCATTCGCTTGGGATTTCAACCCGGGGTGGAGAAAGGAAAAGGTTTAGTTTAGTTTAGCCAGGCCTGATTGAAACCCTGCCGGGACCCCTGGGCTGGAATTAAATCTCCATTCAACGCATGGCAGTATCACCAAATCAATGAGTACGATGTAGAACCAACGCAAGAGAGAAAGATTTAGGCCCGCTACTGAGTGAGTGTGCCTTTTATGCTAATACACGAATGAGTCAGGCCCCCCGTACGAGGTAATCCAGAAATGGGTAATTAGTTCGACCCCTCCATTCCGCCATTCAAGCCCCATTACCCCTACCTGATAGGAAACAGAGGGGAATGGGGGGGGTGGGCGAGGATGTAGAGATTGGAGTTGATTTACGAAATCTGTTTGGTGTAATTTGAGAGATAATGAGTCAAGTTGTCTGGCAGCAAGCACTAAAGTTAAAGGGGTTTGAAAACAGATTATTCTATTTACATTAGGCCTAAAATAGGCTTAACTAAGAAAGCGTTGCAAGAAAGGAGTCTTAAGGCTGCCTTGAAGTTGCCCTACTTAACGGAGCGAAAGAGTTTGTTACAAAGACGTACGCAGTGAAATTTAAGGTAATACCAAATGGAAAAAAAATTAGGATTAGAAACTGAAATTAAGGCCTAGTCGTTGTGATAGGCCAAAAATAAGCCTAACGAACGAGTAAGACCAATTTGCGGAAAAGGACTCACAGGTACCTGTGGATAGAACACTCTAAGGACCGTCGCAAGTTTAACATTGCAAGATAGTATGTCAAATGGTAAAAAAAAAACAGCCATCCAGTCCACAAATAGCAGGCAGCAAAATGGCGATTAAATTGGTGTGTGGTTTTTGCTGCCATTTATGGACTGCATGGCTGGTTATTTGACCTTGCAATGTTAAACTTGCGACGTTCCAGAGTGTTCTATCCACAGTTACCTCTGAGACCTTTTCCGCAAATTGGTCGTATACTCTTTCGTTAGGCTTATTTTAGGCCTAACAGAAGATTAGGCCACAAATGGCAGCAAAATGGCGATTGGTGTGTGGTTTTTGCTGCTATTTGTGGACTGCAAGACTTTTTTTTTTTTACCATGAAATTGTAAATTTTTAGGAAACGTGAAGACGGAAGGTGCACACTTCCGAAACGTCGGTATTTTTATCTTGTTGCACTGTACTTGGATTACTGTCTTGCAATCCTTCCCTGCGCTTTACGATTCAGCTGGTGCCGGTTCACCATTTCTATAGCTTTACCCATATTCTAAACACAGCATCCACGTTCCAAAGTCTCCATCATCCAATAGGCTGATGTGGGTCACGTGATCCCGTTTTAGTTGTGAAAATTCGCGGCGCTGATACGAAGGGTTGTGTCATTTTTTTAAATTTACCGCTATTTTCTTTATATGGCTTGAAGATTTCACGGTGCTGCATCTAGAGTTGAAAAGGTGAAAAGGCACCTTTAACATAGAAGAATCCCTGGAAGTAACTGCAAAATGCTGTTACGTTCATAGTTACTTCCACCCAACAACTTTTTTTTTGTCCTTCTAAGAGAAGTAACCATTGAAATAAATATAGACGTACACCTTTAAGAGTATAGGCCTAAATAAGCCCAACGAAACAGCACGGCCAACTTACAGAAAAGGTTTCAGAGTAAAAAAAACACGAACTCAGCATAGCTGGATCAGGTCACTGTCACCGCTTCATTTGGGTCAATTTGACCTGGAATTACGGTCAAACCCGATAACAAAGGGGTCATTACAAATGTCAAATATGAAACTGCATGCCTGGTTTTATCGTAATGCCATATCGTTCACGGGATCTCGGCTTTATTGCAGGTACCAAAAGGTACTACCAAATACAAAGAAAGATTCTAACAACGACTTAAACCAACTTCTCTACATCATAAGTCTCAACAGTTTTTTGCAAATTTCCGTCGACACTGACGTCATTTTGTGTCACTGGATTGGGCCAGGTCACGGAATCATTTGGGCCACCGGATTCTACGTCAACCAATCTTTAAGTCACTGCGTCGCCAGATACTTAGAAAGATTAGTCTGAAACTAAGCAGAAGTGCCTAAAAAAATATGAAAACTGCTTGCTGTAAAGAACAACTGTCGACACCCGGACTAAAACGACCCTAAGAAGAGAGAATGCCTAAAACAGATACAATTAAAAAAGTACGCCTTGACTGGTTAGTTATCCAGGACTACAGACCCGGAGAAGTGACGGTCCTCCACTGTCACCCAACATCTTAGTCAGTGAATAATATGCATGCTAAGCTGACACGAAGAATCTTAGTTGAAGGCCTACTTTAAGCCTAAATATAGCCAGAACCCCCAGATATCAATACAAATGTTAGCCTATGCTGAGTTTACCTAATCAACAGAAGCCGAAATGATTAAGGTAAAGCTGGTGAATCAACAGTTGGTGTGAGTGAGCGCATTAAGTGAACCGAGAAAATTGAAATGGAATAACAGGTTGCTTTAGGTCTACATCGAGCCAAAACAAAATATAAACACCTACACACCCAGCTAAACCAAGTAATTTCTGTTTGAAGCATTATCTTTTACCCAATGGGTAACGATGTTTAGCTAAAACCAAGCAGTACCTAACGGCTTAAACATGAGTCTCGGGCATGCAGCGTTTAAATCCGAACAGCACTATCCCATTTGGCCTAACCCTAAACTAAGTCTTAAACTGGACTAAACTAAGCAAGTCCCATTCACAGACTTATCAACACCTAAACTGTCTATTCGACCACATCTGTTCCTTTCCAATCCTTCTCCTCTACTCAGGACACTTATGGCAGTACCTAGAACTTAAAGGCCTAAACAGTAGGCCTACTTTAGGCCTAAAATCGAGCCTTGCAGATGTACATCATAGTCTTCAAGACACCTACAGGTCTAAACCCTTAAGGTATTAACACAAGGCTTCACTTAGGCCTAAACTCGCGATACCTGCACTGCATGCCACAATACTCAAGGTGTAAACGGCGAGCCTACTTTAGGTCTAAATCCTTAAGGCATAAACAGCAGGACTTATTTAGGTCTAAAATCGAGCCTTATGCACATCATAGTCCTCAAGACTCATATAGGTCTAAACCCTTAAAGCCTTAACACAAGGCTTCACTTAGGCCTAAATTCGCGACACCTGCATTGCATGCCACACAATACTCAAGGCATAAAAGGCAGGCCTACTTCAGGTCTAAGTTAAGGTGCAAACAGCAGGCCTGCTTTAGGCCGAAATCATTAAAGCGTAATCAGCAGGTCTACTTCAGGCCCAAATCTTTAAGGTCTAAACAACGGATTACCAAGCCTCGACACCTGCAATGTACGCCACAATCCTCAGGGCAGGCCCATACTTCAGGTTCAAAATCCTTAAGGCGTAAACACCAGTCCCACTTTAGGCCTAAATCGAGCCTAAACGACTGCAGATGTACATACCCCCAGAGATCCTGTCACTTAAACTTCTTTTTAAACATCCCCTGCCCGCGTTGCTCGCTAAAGCTTAAACCAATTACCAACAAACAGAATCAATTCGTCATCTCATTCATTACGGAAATCAACATTCATGAATACGTAATCCGAACTGCGCCGCACATGTTTCGAGCTCAAATCTAATTCGATTAGACTGGCAGACTGCTCAGTCTAAGGCACAGCAAATAGACTGCCTTCATACCGAACTAACTTATCGATCTGTGCAGTTTAGATTCTGAATGGAAGATGGAGGAGAAAGGGAATTAAAAGAATTCACTTCAGCTTCGCATAGAAAATTAGTTTTGGCTGAAGCTATACGCGGGATGGGGTGTATTTATCTGTCTATGGTGCCTTTTGTTATTAGATTTTCGACAATGGGAATGGCGAGGCAGAGAAATTAAATGCGCTGAAAGATAGAACGCGTGTTGACAACGAACCATTAATTATTGTTTTCTGCTTTATGCTGATGGCGTCGATATCTGCATTTGAAATTGTTGTCAATTCAAAATTACACTGGGGAGAAGTAACGGAGATGGGGGCACCAGAAATGTGAAAATGAACAATGGTACACTTCGTAAAGATTGTGGCAGCAGTTCGTTTCGTTTGACGTTTAATATATAACGGCTATTTACGAGACTACGTTAGGCTAAAAGTGTCCCATCCACCCAGTATCCAACCCAATACGTTTTTGTGTAAGACCGAAAATTATTAAAAATTTATAGTGTGTGTACCTCTACTCGTCTTGAAGCAAGGCACCTACAAAGACGGGAGTAGGATCAAATGAGAGATAGTTAAATCGCGCTTCCGTTAGGCCTTTTTTTGTCGCCGTAACATGATTTTATGACCGTCAAAAACGACCCTTTGTTCATGACGTCTGTTCGTGACGTCATTGTTTGTTCATGCAAAGTTTATTATGCCTGAACCAACTTTGACCGTCCAAATTAAACTTTGCCTGCAAAAACTATGACGTTATATTTTGCATCAGTGCGAAGTAAAGGAAACACGACATATCATAACATACGGATCTCAAACTCAGTAGGAAATCAAAAGTCACTTCGTTTTCGGGCAAGTCATTGTTGACACGCGTTATGATCTTTGAGATTGCAGTTCAAAGTACGAATGTACAAATAAACTTGCTTGCAAAAAAAAAAAACGCTTATAAAGGACAACATATTTTGCACCATACTACATACAAAACGTATTGGTTTTGCTTCAAGTGACTACTGCACGAAAAAAAAGCAGACCTGAGGGTTTACATGGTTGTCAAAAATTTTGTTTTTGAAACACGGAAGTGCGTGGATTGAGTGAGCAAAGTGAGCAATTTCCACGCATAAACTAAATCTTTTCAGTAACGTTTTCGCTTCTGTCGTAATCTTTCATTCACTCTCACATTTGCAGGAGCTTACTTCTGGAGGAGTAGACGAATAAACGTACATACCAACAAACAAGTCGTATGTTTTGAATGGTGAAGAAGAAATGCAGGCGTGTTGAGGAGAGTGATGAACGAACTGTGAGCAATAATTGAAATGAGTTCGCGTCGAAGTAAAGTTCAGTGAAACATTTCTGGTAACCTGATACATCTTCGTCCTTTGTTAATTACAGATTGAGACTTATTGATACACCATTACTGTTCGTCACAGTCAGAATGCCAAGCGCACTCAGCTGTGCGCGTTCTAACCCTCACTAACGTCACGTGAGCAGTGATCACACCAAGATTTATTCCCGACTGCGTGGGGGGAGGGGTAAAATGAATGACAGAATGCTGGGTGGATGTTTACCTGGGGGGTACGCCCTGGGGAACAATACCAAACGGCAGTGGACAGCGAGGGGGGGGGGGGGGGGGGAGGGGGGATAATGTAACCCTGACCACGCGATGAAATCATGCCCCGTACCCCTAAGCCACGCCGACCCCCCCCCCCATCCACACCGATATACAACAATCATGGCTGAAAGCGGACCCCCCTCCCCCCTCCCACCACGTTTCTCCTGGTATCGTTTGATGGCCAAAGACAATGGTAAAGTCATCTGAGCCGAATTGTAAGATCTAATCACGATTTCCAATCAAATTTGGGCTTCCAGTCTGATTGCGTGATGCGTCAGTGGATCGTGACACAGAACAGGTAGCTTTAGGGCTGTAATTGGTCAAGTGATGCTGAAGATAGCGCTACCCGGCTGAAAACGTTTTGTGTCACTGTTTTACTAGAGTCGCCCGCGAAAAAATTTATAACGCGAGATTTTTTTTAAGTCCAAACTTTTTTTCTCATGTATAGGAACAGATTTTGCAGCTGCAAGGCCATCTAGACACACGCTAGTGTGTCGCGCCAAGGCAACAAACACAACAACAAGCATCTATTCAATTGTCGACGTTGTAACGCGACGCCATAGCGTCAAGTGTCTTAGGGAGCGTTTACGCAACATAAATTTTCTCGCTCACTAGTGTTTACTTGGTTAATACTAAATCTGCTGGCTGCTTCTCGCCTTTACCGGAGAATGCGGCTTTCGAGTTGCCCCTACGTAGTAACCATGGCAACAATGCGGACGCAGATCTTTTCCTCGTGCTCCGTGACACGACGTACCTTGCGTGCAACATGACAGCGTCGATTTCTGATAACAAGAAAACAATTTTTGCTACAGCACAGCACGACAAGACAGATTTCTGAATGGCGGCATTCGATGGTTTGTCTTCGATGCGATAACCCTGAAATGGACGCCATGTTGGATTTTGAATTCTCGCTGCGAGCAGCTATTTATTCTACCATTGTCTGATCACTGCTAGAAGCTTTTTTTTTGAGCGAGAATAGCAAATTTTGGAAAGAGCGTGAAATAACAACAACGTTGTAGCAGCGTTTAAAATTGCTGTTGCACTTAGTTCTTTATTCGTGTTGTTATTTATAATACATTTAATTTGTTGACCATTACCGCATTTATTTAGTATAAACGGGAAGCTAATCGCAAACAAATAACGGTTGACTAGCAAATAGCGTCCAGCGAGTGAGAAGGTCTTGTTTCGTAAACGCGCCCTTATACCCTGAAGCAGAGTTGGGCACATTTCAGGTACTTGGATAAAAATAATAATGCGGTACAAAAGTTTAAAATGTACTGAAATCGAGAGGAATGACCCACTTGACAAAAATTAATCAGTGTCAGCTAAGCTGCTTTCAATGCAAAATCTGACCCTCAATAACGTTGCAAATGTGTTGGTACTAGTTACTAGCTAGCTACTCGCATCCATGTGTTAAATCCTATAGGGTGATTTTTCATCGATACCGAGAAAACGGGAAGGCTTCCAGCTATAAAATTGGACGAATGGGTGCAGTACAATACGAACTGCGTACCTTTTATGGTTTGGAGCCTGGGGGTGTAACGGGGATGGCGTGGGAGGCCGCTTAAGTACGAAAATATCGTTACAACCATTGTTAGTATTGTCGGCATTGTCACGCATTGGATGGCCAAAGGTCAGACAATGATAACGTGTATACTGACGTGCGTGCCTAGACACACACTAGTGTATCACGATAAATGTAAACAACGTTGTCAAAGAAATTGTATTCACGTCCAATTCACGAAAAATAAACAAAATGTAAAAACAAAGCAAAATAAACAAAGCCAAAAACTGGTAAGGAGGCCACCAAGTTGAGAGTGGTTCGGCCCTTCAAAGGAGTGATATCAACACACCAAAACTAACTAAATAAAACAAATTACACCAAATTAAAACTAAACCAAAAATCTATAAAGAGATGACTAAGTTGAGGATGGGTCGGCCTCTAGGCAGAAGGTAGTAGCAAACTGTTGAAAACCAATTTCTTGTTGATGAGGCACTTTATACACAATTCAAAAAAAAGTGATATATCAAAAACCAAAATTGGTAAAAGGGGCCGCTAAGTTCCGAATGGTTCGGCCCGTCGAAGGAGTGATATCAACACACCAAAACATTCGCCAAGTTAATCGCACTGCTTAATAGTTCGAAGGTTAAATGAAAACTAGAAAATTGCTATTTTCGGGTTTTTGTTATGATAGATTTTAGCTTGAAGTTAATCGATCAGATCTTGAGAATTTTTTTCGTTTCTTTTATTCAATGCTTTAATCGTTAATTATTAAGTCATATGACGATAATGCAAATGACCAAACAAAAACAGTATCATCAACAATCCAAATTAGATATACGAAAATTATAGTAAACGAGAAACGAAAAAGAAATGGTTGTTAAGAATTTATAGTAAGCTAGTAGTGTAGCTTGTTATTGTAATTTTATACGGCACTGTAACAGTTCCATAACCGATTACAGTATCATGTTTGAAAACCCACTTTTTAAGCGTTTGTCTTTGAGCAGGTTATTGCACGTTATAGTCAAATTCTGTACAATCAATTTCTTCCGTAGTTTTGACACATAAACGCTTTACTTTAGTTCCAGATAAGTTGTTCCATTTCGGAAAAAAAAAAACCACATTTAAAGTATTCCTTTCAATATAACTTGGTTCAAATTTACGCTATTCATGGTTTGAAACAATTTGTTGTAAACAATACGATAATGGGTTAATTATTTCTTATAAAATAAGATAACGACTCGTCACAAAATAGCCGACGTGCAAACCTGGGTGTTGTGTGGTAGCACTCCTTAGAATGTTAGTTTAAAAATATCGAAATGGTTTAAATTGTGAAACGCGTGAAAGGCTCATGTTGGTTTATTATCTATTGTATTCCTTATTTTAGTCTTGAACCGATAATGTACAAGGGTAAAAAATGTTACTGAACTGGTTTTACTAGCTGTATTGTTATTTTACTAGCTGCATTGTTATTTTACTAGCTGCATTGTTATTTTACTAGCTGCGTTGTTATTTTACTAGCTGTGTTGTTATTTTACTAGCTGTATTGTTATTTTACTAGCTGTATTTTACTACCTGTTAATAGTGCTACTATGGTTTCCCGTGACGAGCAGAGATTCTTTGTTAAATATGATAGGTACATTCAAAATTTCCCTTCCAAGACACAAGTTTTCAGTAGCTAACTAGATTTTCCGCATTTAAACTACATTTTTTAAATCTGGTTTTGAATTTTTGTAATTTGAACAGCATGTACGCAGATGCAAAACCATATAATTCAAACACACACATAATGAGGTTGAACTCGTCCTTAAAGACACTTTTTGTCCTACTTTTTAAGTTTACGAAGCTGCTACTTCGTTGTAGTTTTGGCATATTTGTTCAAAGGGAAACTTGAAGTCCCGGTCAGAACAACAGTTCAGGACGACGTAAGTACGCACCAATCGTCTTCAACAGCTATGATATCTTATTTTTGCTCTCCAGACTTACCACAATCAGAGAATACCCTTAGAAGATTTCTTTCTTCTTCAAAAAATGCTCTTCCAAAGGCGTGGAAATTCGAGCCACTTCACCTTCGTATGACACGAGGCTCTAATTGACAAACAGATCTGCAACCCCATTTTGTTTCAAAGCTCCGCCTTAAACTAGAAGGTGGCTTTCCCTGCACAGCATTACGTCAATTCAGGTGAGTTACCTTTTGACATAGCATCATTATCAAAATACATTAGCACGTAAATGAGCGATATTAAAAACACCAATTCTAGCATTGCTTCTACATTGTTAATTCCACAGCTAGTAGAAATTAAATTCGTAGGGCCGAGCCACGAAATTATTTAAGAGGATTCAGGTAAATAAAGAAAGAAATCACAAGGTAAAGGGTAAATGAACTTAAAGTTGCTTTCCCTCCTTGTATGTTTATTTGTGATCTTTAGATCACCACTGAGAAAGATTGAACAGTTACTTAGCTCGGCTGGAGCCTGTAGCCAGCACCCGCCCCGGTAGCGCAGTGGTTAGAGCGCCCGGCTAGTAAACGGGATGTCCTGGGTTCGAATTCCAGTCGGGGCAGTAGTCTTTTGTTTCTTTCTCAGCCAAGTGTATTGTGTATCCTCACAAGGACAGTCTTTAATGCAGACTGCTTGCTTCATTTAGGATTCAGGTGGCAATTTTAGGCAACTTTCCCCTTCAATGAAAACTACCGCGATTTTGGTACTAAACTTGCTCAGTTTTTATGAATTAGGCAAAAAAAATACATTTTCCAGTAAAAATGTAAACAATTTCAAGTGCAGAACTAAAAAAGCAACCCACAAACAAAATGTACATTTTTTTATGAAAATCGTAAGCACATAGATGAACAATACAATTTTTTTTAAACATTATTTTGCCGTCGCTGATAAGTCTGATTGCAGCCCGATCAGTACGGGCTGAAATTCGTAACGAATAAAATTAATTGAAACCCATCAGAATAAAAACAAGTTTATAAAAACAGATACCTTTTGGACTTGGATATCAGCCAGCCTGAGCGGGATTTAAACCTACGACCTTTGATTTAACCCAAAGGCCGGAGTCCTACGGCTCAGCTATACTGACACGGCTGAGCGGTAGAACTCGGGCTTTTGGTCTCAAAGATCGTGGATTCAAGTCCAGCCCAAACAGTCCGACATTTAAGTCCGTATTTATTAATTACTTTTCCAGCCCAATTGGCTTTTTGTACTGTTTAAAAACAAGTTTATTATTTGACATTACCAGTGAGAGATATTCCGAAAATCTTTAAATCAGAAAAAAAATATAGGGGGGGGGGGGAAGGGGTCACGACTGCTCAGTAATTTGTTATCATTTGACTAGTTTGTGACAGCGAAAAAGATGAAGTAGACAAAATTTTTTTCCACTTCTTCACAATTTTTTTTATCAAACAATCCTTCAATTTGCGTGCTTTAAATTTTACTGATTTGAAACCAAACAGGGTCGTGGCCAAGTTTTCTTGGAGGGAGGGGTAGGAGGGGGGTGGGGGAACTCAAATTACCTCACCTTCCCCCCCCCCCCACACGACGAAAGAATACATTCCAACTCTTAAACTAAAACGAAAACAATAAACATAATTATTATAAAATTAAAAAAAAATGAACTTGAGTAAGTTTTTTATACGCCCTCTTCAGTCTTCTTTGGGGGAAGGTGGACTGCACCCCCCCCTCCCCCACTCCAATCCCCATGGCCCAAGTTGGCAACGGTCCTGAAACCGGGGTGACCAACACGGTAAAACGATCAAATATCACAAAGCACGGTCCAAACTTCAAGCATCACGGGAAGGGGGAGGGGGAGGAGTAAGGGGAGCGGGAAAGGAGATTAATTTACCAAATAATTGATTGAAACGAGGGCAAAATGTTCAATTTCCTCTCCTAGTTTTAATTTCCCTCACTCAGTTCCCAAATGCATCGAGAAAGACAATCTTCTGGCTCTAGTTTTTTTTTTTTTGTTTATTTGATGCCTCAAGGCCGAAATAATTGCTACATCATGCATTTGTTTCGATTTCCAATTAACCGTTAAAATGACGGGAAGAAAATTCGATTATTCCTAGCACATCGTCAAAATCGACTTCGTCAGGAACGAGATTACTCATTACCCGGCGATCATCGGAGATAGGAAATAAAAGATTTTAATGGCTAGCAAGAACGCATTAAATTTAAAACGCGCTGAAATTCAATAAGATGGCGGAAAGGAGGGCCATTGTGGACATACAAATAAAACTCTTTAAACTCTAACAGGCGTATTCCAGACATTCACTCAAGTGTGAGTGGGGCTAAAGGTCAGTGTAAGGGTCAGATGTTAGGACACTCACATTCGCTTTTGTGGCTGTACTAAAATTGTTGACCCTTACCTTAGAACTTTGCACTCGCATTCGCCCTCTCACACTCACACTTGAGTGCGTTCTGGAATACGGCTGTTACAGGCGTATTCCAGAAAACCAGTCAAGCGCAATTAGGGCTAAATGTGAGTGTAAGGTTCAGAACGCATCTATAGAAATACCCTCAGATGTAATTACACTCACACTCGCTTTTGTGGCTGTCCTAAAATTGTTGACACTTACCTTAAATGTTTGTACTCACATTTGCCCCCTCACACTCACACTTGAGTGGATTTCTGGAATACGGCTGTTACAGGCGTATTCCAGAAAACCAGTCATGTGCAATTAGGGCTAAATGTGAGTGTAAGGTTCAGAACGCATCTATAGAAATACCCTCAGATGTTAGGACACTCACATTCGTTTTTCTGACTGCACTAACAGCCGTGTTCCAGAAATCCACTCAAGTGTGAGTGTGAGAGGGCAAATGTGAGTGCAAACATCTAAGGTAAGGTCAACAATTTTAGTACAGCCACAAAAGCAAATGTGAGTGTAATTACATCTGAGGGTATTCTCATAGATGCGTTTTGGCCCTTACACTCACTTTTAGCCCCACTCACACTTGAGTGGAATTCTGGAATACGCCTGTAAAATTGTTGACCCTTCCCTCAGATGTTTGCACTCACATTTGCCCTCTCACACTCACAATGTTTAACAAAACAGACTCTTCAAAAAGTTAATTAAAAACAAAGAGGCTCTTCTCCATTAAAACGTCTCCTCGAACTTGCACACAGTTCTGATTCCGCCACTTACGCGTTAGATTTACGGTTCATTCTGGTAACACGCTATCCATCACACTAAATTTGCTTGTGTGCTTGTAACGTGCTCTCGTACCATATATTTCTTACTGAATCCTGCGTTGTTTTTGCACAATAGAAACAATAAAGCAGGGATCCCACCAACTTGGAGAACTGGATAACCTGGAAAACTCAGGGAAGTCTTCGACTTTTCCAAAAAACACCTGGAAAACTAAGGTAATTTAAACTACAATATTATTGAAATTCGGGGAAAACTCAAAGAATTCTCAGATTTTTCACAGAAAAACTGGAAAATTCAGGGAAGTTAAACCACATTTGAAACTCAGAGAAAACTCAAGGAATTCTCCGATTTATTACAAAAAACCTGGAAAACTAAGGGAAATTAAACCGTACATTTGAAACTCTGGGTAAACTAAGGAAATTTTCAGATTTTTCACAAAAAAACCTGGAAAACTCAGGGAATTTGCACTACATTTGAAAGTTGGGAAAACTCAGGGAATTCTCCGACTTTTTCACACAAAAAAAAACATGAAACACTTAGGGAAAACACAAGGCCACACTTTAAGGACCTAGTTCATAATAAACATATTTTGTTAAGACACTATGGTAAAATAAAGTTTTTCTTTGTAATTCTGTGTTGACACCTAAAAATGCATTTAAACGGAATGCATTTAAACGGAAAACTGTGTAGAAAAATTTCTGAAATTTCTGTATATAACCTGGAAATTGATCTCAACCACTTTGGAAAACCAGGAAAACGCAAGGGAAATATTTCAGTATTTTTATGGCAATCCTGTAAAAGGTCACTTTTTTCAATAAGCACGTGACGAATTTATTTCAGTTCAAAAAGTCTCATTATTGCTCAAAAGCCACGCTGAATCCTCTCTTTTGTTGAACTCAGTCCTCTATTCAGCGAGCGCGCTTCCTCTTGCTACGCAGGCAGTCACATAACCCAGGCCTACACACAGACGCAAGCCAAAAAAAAAATGAATGCACACTTTAGGTCCATAACCGTTAGATTTATGAATAAGCCTAAATCAGGGGGCTTTAAGCCTAAATCGGGCCTTTTCTGAATCCATACAATTGGCACGAGAAAGCAATGGAGTTGAAAATACTTCCCCATGTCGTTGTTGAATAGAAAGGCCAAGCAGGGAGGGGAAAAAATGGGGTATAAAAGGGGGAAGGGCTTTTTTTTTTAGGGGGAAACACCCATAACCCACCCTCTTTTTATAGGTGCAGAGGAAGGCCCTCGTATCCGTACGATTTCCTCAAATCTTGTCTGCGGGATCGAACGAATGATGAAGTTGAATGATAATACCCTCTTTCTACCGTCCTCTCGGATGCGTGGGGGGTGTGGGATTGGGGGTAGAATCGCGTTCCATCCCATTGAAAATACCCCCACTCTGCATGTCCAGCTCACCGAATAGACGCCATAAAACTTTATCGGAAATGCAAATCCTCAGTTGGTTCACGAATCGAAATACCTATCGTGTATCGAATACCAACGCGGGGTAGGCTTACTCGTCGACGCAATTTGCATGTTTAGGTACAGAAAACGATATTTTGTAGTTAAAATACATCTCATTAAACTACGTCAACTTTAATTCGTCATGGCAACATATTTTAATCAAAATCCCATTAAAATTGTAAGGTCATGTATTTGGTTGAAAAGTACCGAATATTCGATCCGTAACCCTCCCAAGAGATTACGTTGAATTTCTTGTGCCGAATGCTGGGACACACTGTGTCACTGTGCTGTAGTAAATATCGAAAAGAAATGAGTCATCATGACACTTTTAACAATCTCATCACGTACGAATTCACTAAAACGTGGTGACGATAAGACCTTCTCAGACACGACAGGACACACGACTCCCTATCGACAGGAAGAGCCAAACCATAGTTTTCAAAACCCACCGTAAGATGGCGACAAGTTCGTTTCCGGTTCGAAATAAAATGGCGGCTTGTAATCTCCGACGACGACGAAAGTTTACATTATCAAAACGTGGTTTCGCTTTCGTTTTGTTCTTTGTGTTCCGACTAAATCAATGGCTGAAAAATTATATCCTTTGCCGGGGACTTTATCATTTCATTGGTAAATGGCAGTGGAATTTTAAATCGCTGTCCCCCTTTTCTGTTCAATAGCCTTTATTCATCATCTATCAGCAAGTTTCTCCCATCTCCCCTTCCCAGAAATATGAAAGGTCCGTCGTTTACAGAATACAGATATGTACGCATCCCTTGTTATTGTAGGTTTATGGTCCACCCTGAACGATTGAAGCTTACCCGAAGTTACATCTATGGTTTTCACGATTAAAAGAATAATTACTTGTAGAGGGAGGGTTGAGGTGGGACGGGGGTGGGGATAAGAGAAAAGGGGAAGAGGGGGAGTTATGTTTTGAATATTGCCTGTCAATCCTGCCTGTGTCAAACTTGGTCTGGGCGGAATACTGAAAACATGATTGTTGCGGACGGCCTGAGATTGAAGGCAACAAGCCTCCCTGAACGGCCGGCTGGCAATGTGACTCATAACCGCTAGAGTGCGGGGCAAAACAGGAAGTGACGACATTGCGGCGCTGCAACTGAAAGCAGAGTGAAGCGAAGTGGGGAAGACAGCCATAACCATAGAAATTTATGTGCAGAAACACCCAACTGAGCAACGATAATGGAGGATGTTTCGGTATTGTGGTGGAATTCGCGATGAGTCAACGAGGCTTGGATTAATGGCTTGGGATCGTGTGAAATTATCAGTGATTTGATGGGAGCTGGAGAGATTCGAAATGTTTGTGCTTGGTTTGTTTGTTGTACTCAAATAAGAAATCAATAATTTTGAACAACTTGAGCACCAAATATGCTGAAGTGTGATTTTGAACCCTGAAGATTTTTGAAGGAACGTTTACAGCAAATCGGTATCGCTGCGGGAATTTCGTTTGCCATCATCGCACGGATGGTGCTGTCGCTGAAATTCGTCAGGTAAAAAGTTCACTAAAAACGCTTCTATTGCAGTGTTGGACGAATGCTGAGAACACAGTATAAAGGAGGCACTGGTCTACACCATGGTGTCGTAATTGGGCATACATTTGACATAAACAGCGATATTTCCGCCCAGTCATGAGGCCTGCTCCGAGGAATTAAACCAAAAAAACAAAAGAGCGTTAATTTCAGATTACTGGTCCGCCATTTTACCGGAAGTGATGTTACAGTTTTAAAGGCGGGTTGTCACCACATGAAACTGCAGCATCTAACACCTGTATTGACGGGTGTTCAGTGGTAGTTGATGTTATGGCTTGGCATGTAAAAATGACGCTGGTTATTTGGTTCCATTGGGTTTTTATTGCGGTGGAGGTTGCAATTTTATGCTCGCCCGACTTATACACGGAATAACCCTTGCGGTTTTACATTGGCGGTTGGCTGGATTTAAATATTAGGGAAAAGTATTGGTGGTAAATACATAGACTTACATATGTTGCAGAATAATTTTGGTATAAAGATCGAAATATTTGGTGGTCCAAAAGGCGTATAAATTAAGATTTCACTCCTACGTGTTGCAGTTTGGAGGAATTGGAATGGAATGAATATAATACCAATGGTAACCATGCATGACAAACAAAGCATGACACCATGACTACAATGCACGTCATGGCATGCATGCGCACATTGGCCTATAATAATACAGTCTGGACTCGACTCTAACTTCTTGGGAGCTCCTCTGTAAGGACATCCGCCACAGGCCCATGAACAGTCCACCACTCCATACCGGCGCCGAGCTGGGGCCGATGACCTTAGTCTTCAATCAATGGCGTCCGCCTGGTCTACCCACAAACGTCCGGCGCATCAGCACAGGATGGTGGCAGCTCAAACGCCAGCAACGGCTACCGATACACACCATCGAGTTCTCTCTAGTGCTTGCTCTCACTAAGCAATGAAATACACAAATAAATATCTTTCAACACAACAAACAAGCCACTTGCCTCCTTGACTATTGAGTAAAAATTTGATACGACCTCGTGCATCAGAGAGCAACTGTAAAGATTACCGACATTACTGTCACTAGATGGCTCCACGGTATATTCTTTGTGTTCTACGCAAGCCAGGTCTGGTCGCCACATCTGTTACAGGGTGTGGACCTAGTCGAATCTGTGCAGAGTCGATTTACCAAATCATTAACTGGGCTTCAATCAAAACCATATAAAGATAGGCTCGCATTGACGGGTCTTGTGTCACCTAGACCTAGACGTTACGCGGAAATCTGGGCCATAATCCCTGTAAATTCTTCGAATTTCGGAATAGCAAGCGTACAAGAGGGCATCCATGGAAGCTGGTAGTGGGGCGTTTCTCACATAATAGTCGTAAGTTTTTTTTTACTCGTGCAGGGTGGTAAATGTATGGAATTCTCTGCCAGACTGGGTTATCCAGTCCCCCAACCCTTCGGTTTTCATGCGGAGGCTGAAATGTTGCGACCTTTCTGGCTTCCTATGCAGAACATTTTTAATAATCATTACTTGTAGACATAATCCCTTCGGGATGGTTTTTTTTATTTAATTATCTTGTTATGTTGTTTCATTGTTTGGGCATCGCGTTAGTGATCTTCTGATCCTGCTGGTTACCCTTAACAACAATTGTATGTAGTTTGTTGTTAATAAAGTTGTATTATTGCCGTGGCGCCATCTAGTGGCAGTAATATCGTTAATCTTTATAGGTTGCTTCCAGGCGCACGAGGACGTACCGAATTTTTACTCAAAATTAATGAGGCACGTGGCTTGTTTGTTGTGTTTAAAGATATTTCTTTGTGCATTCCTTTGATTGCTGCAAGTACGCGCTAGAGAGAACTAGATAACTCTAGATGGTTCCAGACACTACAAACCTTCGTTTGTTGGCTAACTCACTTTACTTTTTCGGTTTTAGGGCCCCAGCGCACTAAGCGACCAGATCGCTGCGGCCAACGAGAATGCTTATACGGTATATGTACCACCGCACACTTGGCCGTCAGTCGCAGCGGCCATCCCGAGAGGCGTGCAGGCCACCACAGGGCGACCATACTTGCTCTGTGTTCATTTTTCACCACGTGATCGAGAATTATCAATGAAAAACGGACGTGGCCGCGCGGCACGTCGCTGTGGTTTTTGGCCGCGACGACCACTGGCCGCCGCACGACCTGGAGGCTGTGGGCCGGTGGTATTCTGCTATTTTGCTACCCTTGCCACCCTGTAGCTCCGCCCCCCCCCCCCCGCGGAAATATCGCTGTTTTATAAAATACTAGTACCCAAATGCCATTCCATGGTGTCGATCCATGCCTCCTCCATATTGCAAAGAGTAACTTTCGATTTCGTCGGTCTAAGGTAGGCAGGATAGGCATGCACGAACCTCAACCCTCGAAGCCATTTGCATATATCGTCCGTATCTTGATGACAAGTTTCAAATCCAAACAGCGTCGCTGAACATAAACAGACGATGACTCAGAGTCCGACTCATCAGTCAGGACACCAACAAAACTGAATTATAGCTATACGCACACACACCATAACAACAGACCACACAGTCAACAAATACCAATCAACGTCGTCGTGCGCTAAGTCAGCATGATGACAGTCCCCAGTAGCTTTTAGCTGCAGATCAATGGATAGGCATACTGTATACAAAATATTTAAAGATAAACCACTTACGTTTACAAACTGGAAGTATTGAACATTTCCCTGCGACAAGGTCTAACCTTGCCTGCAAAGCTTCAAGCTTGCCTTACCAACAGAAATTCTGACGAGGAAAAAAAATGTGTCGTTCCTTTACCCATCAAGTTTATAAATTAATCTGTTTATAAATTTGATATTTTGTCGAAATGGTTGACCACTATTTTCGATCGACGCATCAGTTACTAGAAAACACTTGACAATACTGCGTAATTAATACTGGAAAATACTGCGTAAAAAGTACCGAAAAATAATGAAAATACCACAAAATACTCCTAGGACATTTGAAAACATTGCGTATATAGTATTAGAAAACGGATGAAAACATAACGTAAGTAAATAGTACTGGAAAACACTATGTAAACAGTAATGGAAAATACTGGAAAAACAGTGCTGGAAAACACTGGACATCGCTGCGTAAACAGTGTTGGGAAAGACTGGAAAATACTGACTGAATAGTGCTGGAAAACACTGGCTAAATAAATACAAATTATTTTTAAATCCAAAATACACACTGTTTTCAAGTAAACAAATACTCGAAAACATTGGATAAATAATACTGGAAAATAACTGAAAAGGCTGTGCGAATCCTGGTTTTACAATATTTTTTTAAGGCTTCGCCAATAAAATAACCCTCTCTTCTGACCTTATAACTCAGAATCAGCTCCACTTTTTTTTTTATCAATTTCTTTAAATATTAAGGCTTGTATAAATAAATTGCTTTAGGAAGTCTCGGAGTAAGTCTGAAATGGGATCGAACCGGGAAAGCTCCAACGATGGCAGGGACGAAAGATTATGCAGAATGGCAAGAATTTAAATCCCATAGACGTAGAAGAATTCGGTTTGCCTTATCGAAGTTGACAGCCAACATTAAAACCTCGCATTGTGGAAATACAAGGCACACTAATATGTGATAGAAAGAAAGACAACTTCCCCGACTGGGACTCGAACCCAGAACCTTCCACTTATTTGCCGAATACTGTACCAGCTGCGCTACCAGGACGGACTCCGTGGTTACAGGCTCCAGCCGAGCTCAGAAGCTGTTCAACCTTTCCCAGGGTGACCTTACAAGTCACAATGCAAACTTGTAAAAGTACACAGCTTTCGTCACAAACCGCGTATGTTGCGACGGTACAAAAATGCACAGCAGATTAGTGTATCATATATTGTCAAAAGTACATCTTTAATGATGTCTGCCTTATTCGTTAACCCTTTAACGTTTCATTTATGATTTATTAGAGGGTTCGTCTCTTCCGCAATCATGGTCAGGGCACCTGGACTTCGACTGGGTTTACATTTTAGTGGTTGACCACAATCTCATCGGCTTATGTTCAGCAACTTTCTCACCGTCCTGTCGCCATGATGGCAGGGAAAAAACTTAATGCATTTTCCGGTTGATCTTGGAAAAAGTCGTAGAAATCCTTGGTTTGATCCGGCGTAAATCGTGAGAGGTATTCGGGTAATCGAGGTAACCTCGATGTCATTAAAACGACCAAGGAACTTTTACTTTTTCCACTGATAAATAATACACGTTGGTGGATTTCCCGACGAACACATGTCAACCTGCCGATGCAAAGCTATTTCCATTACATTCTGTTTAATATTAATTTCAGCCCCTTCGGCTTTCGTTTTCGTAGTTGTAAAAAACAAACAAACGGCTTTTCAAGTCGTATTTACTAAGAAAAAAAAACCTAAGATTGGACCTTGCCACTAGTAAAACAGATCGCAAAACCCTACAAAAAATTGTGATATCTTCCCAAAACAAAACATAAGGATTCCTGCCAATCTTTTTCCCCGTTTGAAATCGTGATGTCACTCGCGAAGTTCTTTCGCCAAGGGTTAACCCCCCCCCCCCCTCAATAAGACTTAAAAATTAAATTAAATGTTCGAAAATAAAAATTGAGCAACGAGGGAGTTTCCACATTTTTTCCATTTAACGGTCGAACTCTTATTCGGTAAGATTAACTTCGCAACGGAAATTGACATTATTTTGACATCACGGCTTCAAAGATGAAAAAGCTTGGCAGGAATCTTTACAAAGTTTAGTTCTGGGAGATTACAGTTTTTCATCCCATGTCTAGACACACTGCAGGAAATAGTTTATCTTCTTGTATCCACATTACGGATTATTGTATTATTAAAATGGCGTCTGTGAAGTTTCAGTTTACGACCGCTGGAAGTGGGGAGAGGTAGTCGAAAGATATAACAACAGGATCGGTAGGAAGGCCGCAGGGGGAGGCGAGGGGGGGGGAGGAGATAAAAACAGATTCGGAATTGCCACTCGTATAAACTCATTATTTATTGCGGGCAATGATTCGACGTAATTCGACTTTGTAACGTTTAAGACCCTCCTTGCTTAAGTCGTCGCTCATAGGACAGGTCTTCGGAGAGACATTTTTACGACCGTTGCTAGGAGGGACGAATCAAAACACGTATCTCATCTCTTTGATACGTGGACGACCACATGCCTGCGGTAAGAATGCTCAAAGTCAGAAGGAAGAGGAACTTAATGTTGTCTGCTGAAGAACGGATGATAGCTAGGCAAGACAATGAGGTCACACATGAACGGTACCTTCACATCTTCGTCATCTTCGACGTAGTGGGTGTTGAAGCGTAGCGCTTATCCGGCACAACACGGTGATATCGTAAAATACGCCAATAAGTGACATATCGGCTGTAATACCACAAGTGCTTCTATGAAATCGATAATTTGTGCGTTTTTGCACTCAACTCATTTCCAACAAATTTCCCTCTCTCGACCGGAAATTATAAATTTCCTAGAAGCACGAGTGGAATTCGGTTTGAGAATTTTTGTTTTCTTTCCACAAAACGATTATCTGAAGGAATTTCGTTTTACGGTTTCGATTTTGATATCCGATTTCGTTTTACGAAGTAATTTTGATTTATGGTGTTTAGTTTTATGTAAAATGTTTACCTTTTATGTTTGGTTTTACCTCTTATTTG
>JAHWFP010219227.1:0-16569 GCA_023313725.1 Lithobius niger
GGGCCGAACCATTCGGAACTTGGCGGCCCCTTTTACCAGTTTTGGTTTTTGATATGATAAACTATATCTAGGAAAACTGTGGTTTCAAGCCAGGTTTATGATATTATCTCTTATTTACATGTCCGAAAAATCTGAACTTCAGTGGATTGTTTTTATAGAAGTACAGAAGAACTTCACAAAAAGGTAGTGCTTGTGGTTATGCGAGCAGGTTCATACAGAGAAAACTCCAGTAATTAACTTGACAGAGCCTTTGCCAAAAACCTATATTTTGTTTTCCTATTTGCAGGCATATGTGAGCTGTTCAATTGATGTGGCCGAAGTTGGTTTGGTCATGATCTGTTTTGGTGTGGCTCATGGAATGTTTGCCCTTTGTCAAGAAACATTAGACAATTGGTTCGGCCGTCTTCCTCTCATGCTGTTTGGTGGCAGCCTTTTAAGTGGTCTTGTGGTTGCTCTACTCTTTTGGCAACCCCACCCACGTCAACTAGTCATCTATTACCTCCTGGCAGCACTATATGGTATAGCAGATGCTGTGCTTGCCACCCACATATCCAGTTAAGTATTAGATTACGTATCTCCGCTTTTTACCAAACAGCAATGTGTACTAGGGTACTAATAATAATGATGCATGAAGCAGAAAAATGGAACTAATAACTCGACTGACGTTAGATCAAATTGAACTAAGTACTCGACTAACGTTAGATCAAATTAAATCCAATCTTGCCAGTCTATCAAAGAAAGACTGTTAAATAAAATGCTTCTTCAATGAAGCCTTAAATCCAAAAGATTACAAAATACTTCTCAGTATTGTGAAATGCTAAATGCGACTTTTCGACAGGCAGATTTGACCGAAACTAGGTAGGCTGTTTCAGTCCTCCTGTCATCATCAGACTCTCCTCGTGCGAGTTAAGAGAATAGGAGTTACTTACCTAAGAGGAGTGAGCCAAAAAACACAGAACGTGTTAAAGACGAAAGGCTTTGATTCATTTGTTAACAATGGAAAGAATTTGAAAACCTTGCTGCTGAAGAAAATTAGGAGACCGGTCGAAGGGAAGTTCGTTCATTCACAGGAGAAGCATGTTATGGAAAAAGAGCTTAAGAGAGTAGCAAATACCTCCGAAGGAGTGTACCATGCAGTGGATGCGATGCTGCATACATAGACGAAACGAGGAAGAGTGTGCATGAGAGGGTAAAACACCATATAGCTGATAAGAGAAATAAAGTGGAGACAAACAGCATCGTATCGCACTGCATGAGTACAGGATACAAAATAGCATGGAAAGACACTACAACCCTTGGTCTCAAAATCTAGGAATGATAGGCACCTAAGAGGACTTGAATCACTGCAATTCAGCACGAATTGGGAGAAAGGAGGCCCCTTATGAATTTGCAGGGTCCCTCAAACCTCGCAACTAAGTTACTTATCAGTCAGGAGTTGGGTGATCAACTCACTCAAAGATGGCATGAAGCACAGGAAAACCAAAAAACGGCACAAATCACAAGAAAAGCACGAAAAACGAGCGATAAGAGAACCACCCTCCCGGTACAGCAGGCTACGACGCCGGATTTGAATAGTGAACGCGAGGTGACTCTGTTTGATGTGGCTGCGAGCCTGACGATGGCAGGAGGACTGAAACAGTAGACCTAGTTTCGGTCAAATCTGCCTGTCGAAAATTCGCTTTTAGCATTTCACAATACTGAGAAGTATTTTGTAAACTTTTGGATTTGAGTGTCATTGAAGAAGTATTTTATTTATATGAACATACAAAGTAACATGGTGAGGTTTTCATGAGGAAGACTGTTAATAAACAGATTCGGCTAAGGTAGTTTGCTTTTGGTACATTTTTCAATTTCAGAAATAATTTTGTTATTACTGTAATAACGGTGCGTTAGCTTTTTGTGCGAAAAGACCTTCGGCGGAATTTTGATCTACGCCTCCCTGTATCTTAATGTTTCCTTCATGACAAGTGTTGTCGTTCTAGGCTGGTTACATTTTTTAAACAATTTTTCTTTGTCTCAAGTTGATCACATGCAAGTTTTGGAATGGGCCAGTTGGTATTATTTTTGGTATAGTACACTAAATTGATGTATCTGGACACTTGAAAGATGAATTTTTTTTTTTACTGTAAAGAACTTGCAACAAACTACTCTCAAATGGTAAGTTCCTTACATTCCACTATAAGAACAACTTAGGAACAACTGAATCACAGTGCATCTATCTATGAAGATGATGGATACTTCTGAAGATTACTTGAATAGTGCGTGAGCAACAAACTTTATTTTTATGTTGGTTTTGACTTGTATGGGTGCACGATTCAGCTCAAATGAGAGTAGTGGCATTGGTGGTCATGTCCCGCGTTCCAACTGCAGCAATTAGCATGACAGCCACGTTACGAGAATTGTCATTCAGACAGCAGCTTGTCGAAGCTGAAAGTGGTTAGCAGAAGAATTGGCCAAGTATTCATCTCGTAAATTCTGTAAAAACGAGTGCCAGATGGCAGATAAGCCTATTAAAGGCAGGTTGTCACCAACAGAAAATCTTAAGAATCTACCATGGCACCATCTAGCAACAGTTATACCGTTAACCTTTATAGATTGTTCCCAGGTGCAATACGACACCAAATTTTCCCTCAGTAATTAAGGAGGCATGTGGCTTGTTTCTTTCTTTAAAAAAAAATGGCGTTCTGCACTCCTTTGCTTGATGCAAGCAGGCTCGATAGCGCTAGATTGTGCTCCATTCCAAAGGCTTTCATACGGTGCATGGCCTTATCTGTTACACCTTGGCACAAAAACGGAATTTTAAAGATAAAAATAGTTTCTAGTTGCCGTTTTGATAATATCCATTACCTGTGAATTTCTGCATTCCTTTTAAGGATGCTTTGTTTCCCTGAAGAATTTCAAATGATGAGAGCCGGCCAGTTGCTGCGTAACCTCCAAATTAGGCAACAAACACAAGGTTATGTTATCCATTTTCCTCTAGGGTGCACTTAAGAGCTACTACGATTACGCTTCTGTTTTCTTTTCTCCATGCCTTCGTTCAAGCTTCTGCCTTCGGTCAAGTACCATCGCCTTAATCTAGTGCCATCGCCTTCAGCCAAGTGCCATCACCTTCGGTCATGTGCCATCAACTTTGTTCTGGTGCCATCGCCTTCAGTTACGCTACGAAGCTCCTTGACAAAATCCAACAAACTCCAATGAAGACTCCGGCCTTGTGAGCCTCACCTCAGCTCTGAAGTCTTTCGACACCATCTCTTACGCAGAAGATCTTGAATGCCATGCGTAAGACCATGCCTTCGTCTTCATCTTGTCGCTTCGTTTTTTATCGACACTCCTTCCTCCTTCTCAAAAGTGACTTTCTTCTATTCTCTGCCTTTGGGAAAGCGGCTCCTCTGTCCTGACTTTCACTTACGCTTGTCTCATCCTTCTTCATGGAGCTCCACATTCCCATTCCACCCGGGCCGAATGTTTGCTTTCGGTCAATTCACCTGCTGCTTCCGCACCACTCCTTCTTGCGTCACTTATTGGTCCCGTCTCTGCATCGTAACAATCATGAAGCCCTGCTTGGATACGTCTTCAGCTTCCTCAAAGCGGCATCGTTCGACCTCAGTCCCTTTGGCTCGTTCATCCCTTTTTCCCTCCCTGCCCCCTGTGGGAGCCGCTGCCTTCGGTCAACTTCTCCTTGCCCCACCTCTTCTGTTTCCATCGTAACTTCGCCCGTGCCTTTCACCCCTGCTTCATTGGCGGCCGTTCCTCTGTTCGGCTGCACCTTTGTGTATCACCGGGACTTCCCGTTGCGGCTGTTTGCCTCTGTTCCGTGCCGTTTGATTCTCTTTCACCCGTTGGCTTCGCTCTTTTGGTCGAGCTCGGCCCTGGAACCGTAACGCTATCCCACTTTTGACCCGACCTGCGCATGTGCATCGCTTTCGTTTCCATCATGCACCAGTCTCTTGTGCGGGAAACACCTTCTCCAATCCTTCCAGCAATTGTTTCCGTTCGGCTTTGACGGGTGTGTTCTATTGACCAGTTATCACCATGGGACCCAAACTTCGTGGTAGCGTCTCCAACCATGGTTGCTTCACTCTCGATTTGTCCGCCAGTCAAACCACTCCGATCGAACCTTCAACCTGCACATGTGCTGGAATAGTTTCCAATAGGAAAAGGTATGACCCCCATCCAGACCCATAAGCCGAATTTTTTTGCCATGACGGCCGGCTTGTCACCAAAATTCGGCCGATATTCGGCTAGCCCGATATTTTTCCGTCCGAGATTCGGCTGTACGATTATTCGGCCGAGATTCGGCTAAAAAAAAAACTTTTACATGTTACTTGTAACTTGTATGGCTGATAATAGAACTACAGTACGATAGAATTTTAGTACGGTCTCCAGCTATGAACCTGTCGCCTAGTTTTGCGCTATTGTCTGGGTTCTGCTTAAAACGCTACTTTGGTCACAACTATCAAATTATTTTTTTTAAACTAACAAGACAAGTTTATGCGAACATTCTTGTTAATTGTTCGTTTTGTCAGCCCTCTCACTAACATTATGGTCATAACAATAACAAGTATCTCAAGAACTCACTTTTATTGTATAGCAGCGACTCCACAAAAAAAAGAGCGCATTGTGGTGACATAAGGATTATGGACGAAGTGTTCTGTCGATGCATTACTACGATACAATACCAAGTGCTATTGCCCAGTATTGTTTGCCATACGCGGCTGCAACTGTGAGTTAACTAACTTCTGTTCTGAACGTGGTTGGCTTTACCATGGTTTTTCAATCAGCTTTACAAACAATGAACAAGCTCACAAAATTCGAGTATTTTTGTGCTTGATTTCCATACTTGAGACAACCACTGTTCTGTGCGATGCGAAGCGAACCATCCAGTAGGGTAATACGTAAAGCAGCTTGTTTGATTCAGCTTAAGCCGTACTATTTTCCGGTGGCCGGCTTACGGCTAACCGAATTTTTTCCAGCCGGAATTCGGCTTACGAAATATATTCGGCTACGGCGGCGGCTTAGGGGTCTACCCCCATCCCGCCTGCCAAAACCAAACATGCGACTACTTCTTTCACCCCTGCAAGGTGTGCATCACCATTGACCGTGACCTTTGGGTGGTTATTCAGCACAAACATCTGGAATCCAGGAATCATAAGAGGCAACGACAAGAAAAGTTACTACACGATGCTACCACAGCAAAATTACTGAGTGATGCCATTCCACCAACACTGGGGAAACACATCAATGTTTCAACTATTCCACCCAATCTGGACAAGCCCTCCTATTCAAATCAAGGTTTGCCAATCTACAAGTGCAACTCCAACGGGGCTATCTGTCATACCCACATTCATGATCAACTCCTGTTCGTCCAAATAGTCGGATTCTTCTTCCGAATCCTCCAGCTCTTCACGTTCATCATCGTCAAACAATTCTCCAACATCGTGTTCGGCTCCTCCTTCGGTCAGGCAACCTTCGCTTCCCACCAATCCTGGAATGACCGCATCCTCAAATCTATCACCCAAGTCCATAACTGGAATTCCAAAGGACGTCAACCCTACCACCACCTTCATCAACATCTCAGTCGCTCCACCAACTCCAATCTCGACCACGCCAGTCGCTCTAACTTTGCCTTTGGTTTCGGCCTCGACTGTTGCCCAGATTCCCACTCTTGAAAAATCCGTTTTCGGTTAGACAACCACACCGACTCCGATTTACTGGATTTCATTGACCCTGAATCGCTTCAAACCCAAGTTTGCAAGAAGCTCCATCTTTCATCGACTTGTGCTCACCAACTCAAAATCTGTGAATGCTTTACATTGGCCATCTGGCCAACAACTTCACACTGACGACTGACTCTGAACAAAAGACCGCAGCTGAAAACCACAAACTTTGTCAAAAAAACGCCAAACTCAGAAAGTCCCTTGATCTATCTCGTTCGAACGTCAAATCCATCTCTCCCATGTCCCGTTTCCATTGGAAGTTTAACCAACAACAGCTTCACGCAAACCTTCTTACACCATTTGTCCAACAGTAAGTCCAAACAAGACCCGAATGTGATCCCGAAAGATCCCAGGTGCCAGAAATATCGGAGTCGTCCCGTGTACCAGGGAGCGGCTGCTTCTGCTCGGCCATATCCACCAACCCATCTCCCTTTACCACTTGGAACTACGGATCCACCTTTCATCCAAGTCCGTCTCCAACACCGGCCCTGTTGTACCGACATCATTGAAACAGCCACCCATTAACCAACTTGAAAATTCCATGACAAAGTCACTGAAGTATGGATGAAAGGCAACTCTGCTCTTCCCACTGTACCTAGCCCTTAAATTTACTTCGCCTATTCTTTTTTTTTTTTTCTGAAAGCCTCGTTCCAGAACAATGACTCTTCAAGGTTGAGTTTTCACCAGCCCCACATGCTTCTGGTCCACATGGGTTCTGGTCCTCAAAACCATTGAACTGACCCACCCCTTAATTTTTCCTAGTCCTTCACATCACTTCTCACCGTTGGATCCCCTTGTTTCAAAACGTCTTTGCCTCATCTTGTAATTCGACCTTCAACCTTCCAGTGTCACCATGGACCTCAGTCACACTTCCTCATCTTTGACAGTCATTCCTCGCTGACGTAGTGATCTCGGACATCCCAACTTCAACCGCTACAGTTCGGGTAAACCACAGCAACCCTCCATCGTTATTTTAGTCATGGTCACATCTCCGGCAGAATTCCCAACCGGTCCTCTCATCCTTCCCTCGTTTCGAAAACCCTATTTTTCTCTCAAATTAAAATTTTTGCCCTTCCCCCACCTTCTCTCCAATTCTGCGGAATTCGACTCCATGGGAAGCCAGCTCGTAACCCTAGGGCAATCATCAGGTGGTGCCCACCACCACCAGAGTTGACGAGGTCTTCTGTGAATGCCAAAATTCACAGGTAATGGACGTTTTCGAAATGGCAACTAGAAACAGTATTTTTCCAGCAGCTCGGAAGACCGGCTGTAAATTGTTTCTACAGGTATTGCCTAAACGAAAACATACATCACCTGTACCAGCCTTACCTCCCCTCGGGTCACCACCTGACAGATCAAGAGGAAATTAGAGGAACTGTGCACGCACCTGCGCAGTCAGGTTACGCAGCTAGCCAATTCTCATAAATAATAATATTTCCAACAGCCGTCAATATCCAGTCCAAGGTATTAAGCTTGTGTGACCTTAGTTAATTTATAGCATTTGCATTTACTCAATATGAAGGCATTAGTATGAATAAAAATGTCAGCATTCTCAACTTTTATATGGGAAGTTATTATTGGCATAAAACCGAGAAACATGGTCTTTTGCATCAAGGAAAGGAACGAAGCCTTCCCCAGTGGCTCGAATGGGAGACCCGAAAGGAAATGCAGTATGCGTGGAAGGTCCCATGGTGGGGCGGGCCCACAGTTCCCTCACTCTTGGGCATAGCACGCTAAACGGTTGCACCAGCTTCAAAATTACGGGGTTGAATACTACCGAGGTACCTCCGTCAGGGACAGGAACTAAGAGCCGCCAAGTTCTGATGTCGCACTTGCCACGACCTCTGTGTCAGGAGCGTTGGCTACTCTGAGAGTGGAACCGGCGCATTCTTGGCCGCCATCCCCAGGTCTACAAACCGTACGATCGTAGCACTCAGTATGGAGCTATCAGGATGAATCTCCCTGGAGACAGCCTGCGACTGCTTTCATGTCTAGGTACGGTGACTCAAACACCGGTAACCGAGTGCTCGCTCGGGTTGCAAAGAGGTCCACTGTCGGGATCCCCCACTGGCTGACCAGCATCTTGCACACCTCCGGGAAATGAAGGGAGACACGGGATCATCTTTTCTGGGTTTCCCACAAGCCAATCGCCCAGGTATGCACCAACCCAAACCCTCTTTCGATGCAGAGCCCCCGGCACTGGGCACATCACAAGGGTGAACACGTGCGGAGCCATGCACAAGCCGAAGGAATGTATTTCGAAGTGATAAATCCTCCCCCGGCACACCAGCCTGAAGAGGTGGAAGACCGAGAAATGCAACAGTATGTGGAAGTAGGTATCCTCGAAGAATGTGTTGAACTCCGATGGTCCGAGAGCCTCTCTGATTGAGGCCAGTATCTCCATCTTGAAGTGATTGCACTGGATAAAGCTGTTTAGTGTCCACATTTTGAAAATCAATCGAAATTCGCTTTTCTTCGGGATTCGGGATCACCCATGCTGGGCTGAAGAACCCCGGAGTCCCCTTCATACTGATCCGGTTCGTCCCGGTTTAGGAGCCAGATGAGAGGTGACAGCACGAGAGGCGGGCTGACCACGAAGTGTGAGTCATAGCCAAAAAATTGTTCTCGGTGATGTACTTCCATGCGCTGAGGTGGCGTTTGATCTTTGCCCCAACCTGAAAATGAAGAGGTGGGGGGGGGGGGGGGAGAATGCCAGGATGGCGACATTTCCACCTATTCTCTCGTCCCCGAAGGAAGGAACCCCTTCCTCCCTTGTCCCCTAGGTCTGGTCTGCGACGTTCCGGGTCGACCCTGGCCTTGCTTGCTACCCAGTCCGTCACCCTCTCTCTCCTTGGTTGGGTATGGTAATGGGGGTGGTGCCATGTCTCGAGAAGGTGAGCACTGTGTTATTGAGCCCTTGTCCCCAGTGTTCGCCTGCTGCTACTGCTGCTGTGAAACTGGGGCCCTAAAATCACGAAGTTCCGGTGCAATTGTCCATTGAACAGCCAAGGAGATTTATGGATTGGCAGAATTAAGACTTTTCAGTGTGTCCTTGCAGACCTCTTCCTTTGCCCCATTAAGATATCCGTCTTTCCGATGCAACACTGAATTAAAAGGGTCCGAGTCCCCCAGTTGATGGCATCCCCGTGGAACTCTTAATGCCTTCCGCATGAGCATTCCGCATTTTTATGCCCGCCAGATTCCTGTTGTTGGGCTGACCCCAGCTCTGCGCAGGCTGCTGAATTCCAGTGTCCCTGCGACTGCCAAGATCGGCCTCCTGCTCGACGACAGAATCCGACGGTCTATCATTCACCGTTGACACAGGTTTTACCGATATGCAATTTGCTTCAGAAATTCTTTTGGTAGGCCAAAAATCTCTCATAAGTTGAAAGCACTTTCATGTAGATGGTCGTAGTCTGGGATGCTTGCACTATCTCGATCTGATCAGCCACCATGTCCGGCCTCCCGTCCTGACTTACCACGCCCAACTTGGACGATTGCAAGTTATCGAGGGAACCGAGTGATTCCTCACCAGAATTAAACACGTCACTCTTAAAATCCTCATCCGATTGATCCACTGAACCACTTCCAGTTGCCAGATCTCTATTCCTTTTCCTTAACAAACTATGACGTTTTGATCGGGCCCACGTGGCTTCGATCTTGGCCACAAGTTTTTCCTCCCATATTGATGCACAGATGTTTCTGAAATTACAGATAACGACAATGACAGAACAAAGGATGGGGGTCTTTAGCTTTTAATCTTTTACTGCAACGGTAACCCTCCTTGCCTGGGCAGGAAAGGAGATTGACTTAAGGCACATCGCCCATTTTGTGTTGAGAAACCGAAACGTCCCAAACAAACTATGAACTAGAGCGGAACACACTATCAAAGGTTTAAACTAATGGGACGGAAAGCATTTCCAAACTGAAAGCATAAAATAAGTATTTGGATAGAAGTAAAAACTAAAATCTGGGAGTTTGCTGGTAATTATATTTACACAGCCGACTATCTTCATTAGGCGTCTTCCATACTTTTTCCTTGTCAACCTTGTTTGTGGTTTTGAAACCAAACGGTTTGGTCGGCTTTTTCTCCAATTTCTTCTTAGACCAGCACACAAATCTTTTCGTAGTAGAAATTGAATGGCTGGGTTGGACTCCAGACTGTTGAAAATTCACTAGGATTTTAGCTTTAATATCTTGACTTTTTAAAATTTGTGGGAGTATTGAGTTTCTGCAGAAAATTTTATACTTATAGTGCAAACTGTTAGCGGCTAATAGTGCAAAAACATTTCAGTTCCGGCAACAAGCTGTACACACATTGTAGTTTCCAAATCCACCGGGAGACACTCCCGGAAGTGGCGACGTTAAGCCGCACTGACGTCATCAATATGGCCACCACGCAATGTACTAAATCTCTATCCCCGGAACTAATCGATCAATCCTATCATGCAACTGTTGTTGGAATGATAATTTAATTTGCTAAAAGAAATGTCAGAACAATGTATGCCGTAAATCTATTATTTTCTGTGCAATCTGAAGGAAAACACATTATGGCGACCTTAAAAGGTCCACCATGCGATATACTAAATCGTGTGCATCTCCCTCATCAATCGTATAGTGTAACCTAATGTTGGAAAGATAATTTAATTTTCTAGTGGAATTGCCAGAGCATTGTATGCCATACATTTATTAGTTTTGTTTAATTTATTGAAAAACGTATTATAGCGTCATCAAAATGACAGTCACGCAATATACTAATCTCCGGAACTAATACATAATCTTATCCTGCGACCTAGTGTTGGGAAGACAATTTAATTTGCCAAAAGAACTGCATGAACAATGTATGCCGTAACTCTAGGTTTTGTTTAATTTGAAGGAAAACTTAATATACACGTAATTATTGCCACTTTTTATATGTAATTAAAGTTGGTTTTATTCTCTATTTTGTTATCAGTAATGTGTTCACTTGTGCTGCAATTGCTAATACAGATCACAACACAGCCTTCAGTACATCGGTGGACTCATTCCGTGGAACAAGCAAGTCTCATATTTCACCCACCAGAAGATATGTCGGTGACAACCCAAAGAATTAAACAGAATAGGCTTGCCCGAGTCTTGCACAAGTCTTCCTCGTACAATTAAATGTTCATGTGATGCACGGTTACCAATGGTAAATTACACCAGCGAAGAAAAAAGAATGACTGGTGAGAATCCACCAGAAGCAAGGCTGACCATGACGTAAAGTGCTATCCTGGGTAGCCTTCCATTCCATGAAGGTTTCACATCAATTCTGCTCCCACTACTATGATGTGATGTGAATTCTTCATCCATGGTTCGCCATACCATGAATATTACTAGCGAATACTTCTAATATTCATGGTATGGCGTCGAGATTAATCCATCACAGACATCAGTTTTAAGGCAGACCAACCAACGCAAAGCTGTACATAGAAATGGCAGCAATTCCAATGCTTGGTTGCGAGTTAGCAGGTAGTAGCTAGAATGAAAACTTTTGTTCAAGCCGGTGTTTACAACGCCAGGAAGAGCCGATAGCATTCTTTAGTCATTGCATGTAAAACAAAGTAGGTACGCACACAGTAGGTACATTTACCATTTCCAAAAGAATAACATACAAAGCGACAATATTTACATGCACATCATGTTTCCTTCACATTAAACAAAAACTAATAAATTTACGGAATACATTGTTCAGATATTTCTTTTAGAAAATTAATTTCTTTTCAAACGATAGGTCGCAACGATTGATTAATTAGTTCCGGAGATACTAGAGATTTAGTATATTGCATAACAGACATTTTGATGACGTCATAATATACTTTCCTTCAAATTATACAGAAACTAATAGATTTACGGCATACATTGTTCTGGCATTTCTTTTACCAACGATAGTGCGAACGAAAACATTGACCAATTAGTTCCGGAGATAATACAGAATTAGTATATTACACAGCTGTCATATTATGTTTTTCTTCAGATTAAACAAAAAACTAATAGATTTGATCATTTGAGGAATACATTGTTCATGCATTTCTTTTAGCAAATTAAATTATCTTTCCAACGATAGGATTGATCGATTAGTTCCGGAGGTAATAGAGATTTAGTACATCACAGGGCGACCATTTTGATGAAGTCATACCTTGTCACTTCCGGCAGTGCCTCCTGGCAGATTTGGGAACTACGTACAGCTTCCATGTGCAATATGCAGCTTGTTGCCGGAACTGAAATGTTTTTGCACTATTAACCAAAATCACTTTCAGACTAATTTGACCCATTATGCTGTACCATACGTACACAGCCATTGAAACAAACACGACACAAAACACATTTATGTTATATAAAATTGTTTTAATTTATTTCAGCAATGTTTGGAACTATATTTGAGGACAAGCCCCAAGAAGCATACTCCTGGCAAACCTTCTCGTATGGTGTTGGACTTTGCATATCATTTGGTTACAGCTACTATTTGTGTACTTCAATCAAGTTGTACATCCTAGGAGCAGCAATAGCACTGGGAATGATTAGCTATATTAGTCTCGAGATATATTTACAACGGAAGCAGTCGGACAATATACACAAGTTGTCAAATGGAAATGCCAGCAAAGACATCGGCCAGCGTTTTAATGTCAGCCAAGCACGTCTAATACGAGAATCTCGTTAGGCGTTAAAATAAAATAAGTATCGACCATCGGTGGTAGCGATTCATTTTGTACATAATAAAACTTTAGGCCAACTTTATTCTGTTGATAAGAAGTCACTTGTTTCCATTTTTTAAGATCTGACAATTTCTGACAAACTGACGCTCAAAATAAAATAAACTAGCTACATTGACTGCAGTATACTGTACAGAAGACATACATGATACGACAATGTATGGTGATGCCTGAGAAAGTTTTCATGACACATTTTGTATAAACTTAAATATCTTCCAGTCACATTTTCGCCTAATTACACATCTTGTAAGACAAGTGTCGCACAATTGACCAAATTCCAATGCGCTTATATATCAAACATACGCCTAATTAAATAACTAACGCATGTAAACTACAATTTTACATTAGAAAGTTCAGTTGGGAGCCATCCAAAATGGCATGCCCTGTCTTCCATGATGGTGGTTTCCAGCACCATACATCCCAGCACTGTGTGGAGGTCCCTTAGACATATTTAAACGGTTAGATCCGTACATATGTTGACTATGGTTGCCTAGAGATGATGCGTAGCTGGAAGGTTTCCCAGCATACAAGTTAAAACTTTTGTTTTTGTGGTTGTGGCGAGGAACTTGGCGTCCTTTCACCAACGAACCACCGTCTTCCTCCTCTTCGTCTGAAGAGCCATAAACTGAAAAGCGAAACAACGGATAAGTGCGTATTTGTGAATTTCAATCTACACATACATTATCCACAATAAAAATATAACCCACTGATACGATAAACAGCTTCCCTTCCTTCAAGTCAAAGTACACCACAAAATAATTTCTTTTCCTCCCTCCCCATCACATAAAATAGATTGTACGAAATATGGCCTAGTGATTCTACGGGTGATGATCTTATTCTAGTAATCTATCATTTTTATTTCTGTTTTCCAAATTGTGACGAGAACAAAATGCACAACTGTGAAGTCACTGGTTGTCGTAAAATTTTGTATTTTGTACATGGGAAAATTTGACTTAAAAATGGTAAACTAATGATTTCCAGCCTAAATGGGTGAGTATGTTTCTATCCCTGAATTCCTGCCTAATTTAATTTTTGCATTTTGTCTAAATTTAGATGCATTTTCTTGATTAAACTTAAAATCCTGTGATCCGTACCACCCACCAACCTTAGCTCCAATCTTTATTCTTTGTCAGGGCGCACCAACGTGGCAACAAAGAGGGTAGGCAGGGCGAGTAATTAGGTAAAGTATTCAGGGATAGGAACAGATTTACCCATTCTGGCTGGAGAATGGAAAATCATTTGTTTCTATCCCTGAATACTATCCCAATTAAATTTTTGCATCAACTAGACTTCAACAATTCAGGTGGTGGGAAGTTGCTATCATCGCCTCCAGGTTGGTAAGTAGTATCCTTGCTTCTACCTTGAAGCATCTGGAGCATAGCGCGGGATAGAAGGAAGATCAAGCAGATGCGAGGGAGGTCCCTCTTGAAGAAATGGCGACGTGAGGAGTTCATATTTCCATGAGGCAGCCAACAGAATTTCTTCCATGGGTCCAGCGTTGAAAGCAGCCTAGGATGCAGAATGCGGATGGACATCGTGAGTTGTCTTCATGACACCGGCAAGCACAATGACAAGTCTAAACCATACCCACTCATCCAAACAAGATAGACAAATCAGTAAGAAACGTCCCTCAAGCGAAGTTGATGCTAATGCGATTTTATAATAATAACTAGAGAAAGCCCGTGCTATGCAAGGAGCCGGTCATGAATTAAGTGTACAGACCCACTCCCCCCCCCCCCCCATCCCGGCCCCACTCCCACTCCCCACTCCCATTTTCGCACACACTGGATAAGAAACGCTTTCACGGATTAAAATTTCTTCAATCCAATTTTTGCGCACACTGGCTGACAAGGGGTGATTTTTGTTGGCCTCAGTCAGTGAATCTGCGCATCCAGTGGCTGAAATCACTGGATGCACCGTTTAAAGAATGCGAGCGCTGAACCATCATCTTTGCATGAAACAATTTTTCTGTGGGAAGTCAATAAATAAGCTTTCGTAGAACAAAAGTTGAAACCTTTAGCATGCTTTGGCATTTTCCTTTTCTGGGAGAGGAAAGAAGTAAATCGCCGTCCTATGGCGGCCTAACAATGGTTCATTATTGTTTTGTTTTCACTCACAGAGCTTTGATTGTAAACGACTTTACGACTACTTTGCAAGATAGCAATGATCAGCCTCATGCTCAGCAGTGATTGTTGTTGTTCACTTTGAAACAATTCAGCTCAGCTCTGAAAGCCTTCGTCTGCGAATTTTCCAGCTGCCATTATATCGTTTCCAGCCATTGCATCGTTTCCAGCTGCCAATTTCGAGGCCAACGAAATTAACAACGTAGCTTAGTTTGATTTAAAACTACACGCATTTAGCTGAAACATGGATTCTTTCATTTTACCCATCAACAATCATTAGTTTGGACAATAGTTTTCAATCCTTAGCACGTGCACCAGGAATTGTTAGGCACCGTAGCAAAGACATTACACGTGCACGAAAACAATGAGAAGCGATTAAAGTGATTGTTGTCCTTCCGGTTTTCCTTTTAGCTGGCCTACAGAATTATTATGTAGATAATGCATTTACCACAAAAAAGTGGATGGAAAACGGAAGGGTGGTGTCACAAAAGTCCATCACCAGCCATCAACTTTGCTGTTTGTTTGGCCGTTTTGACTCTCACAAATCATTCGAGCTGCTTATACCGTTTCAGTACTAGGTAAAGGGGGCAGTTTAGTTACGAAGCCCTCTTGATAAATGCTGACAGACTGTACGGCAACAGAGGACATTCCAAACGAGAACCACTTGCACTGCAAAAAAATTATTTTCGGCAGTCAAGCTTGGATCCCCTAGTTGCGAGTTTCCACGGATGACCCCAGGTGTTGTGGACACGAGGTGCCAGGTCGAAAAATGGGAGATGGATCGGGATTAAATTTCGAAGAATTTTGTATGTCAAAATAGTGTCAAACCTCAGCGGCAAAGCTCCAGAAGTTCTAGTCCCATTCTTGAAAGGCGTTCAAAATGGTCAACATTTCGAAGTCCAGGTAGGCTTTATGTGAATCCTCTCTGAATAGATTCAATTAAGTCAATGTCTTTGGCCAAAAACGGGGAATAAACTGGAGTAGCATATTCAGGGAGTGGGCGGACACAGATCTTGAATGCCCACACCTTGGTGTGAAGGTGGCCAGATGTGAAACACTGCTAATCGGCAGAAGACCGAAGCACTAAACTTCAAAGAGCGCACAGAAGACTTACGGTCACCGGTGAACCAGATCCATGATTTCAGGGAGAAGGTTCCCACAAAGAAAGATGACTCTCTCATTGCAGAGGCTTGACTTTTTTGCGCAGGCTAAAGTAAAGATGGCTGACTCAGTTCCAAACAGCAATCATGACCGAAGAATCCAGTCCAAAGGTCGATTGAATTGGGAGAAAAAATAAAGTTCAGATATCTATATATATAATACGCTTAGGTTGGGCAAGCAAATTCATCATTATTATGCACTACAATGAAAGAGGGTGTATAATGAAATAGGGGGAGCGGGGGGAGGGAGGGGGTGTTGAAAATAAACATTTACTTCCATAACACGAATCAGCAGGGGTTCAAAGTCTTTGAAAGAGGGAGCAGAGATGGGATATTCAGACCACACAATAGGGGAAACCGGAGCCCACTACAGTGTTACGCTCAGGTACGTGGGAACCAGCTAGCTGGCGTATGTTACGCCGGGGGTACAGCTAGTTCCTCCTAAATGGGTTTGAAGATCCTTTCAGATGTGAGCGGAATTCAGACGGGTACTGCAGTCACATCTTCAGCGCCAGCAAGAGAGCCAGAGGCAAAGAGGGTGAAGAATCTGGATCCTTCAATTGTCTTTTTGAGTCCTAGCTCGGAACGAGGTTCTTTAGAAATAGACTCCTTTGAGTTAGTCTCGAGACGGAGTACAGCTTCATCCATGTTTGAGAGGTTGGATTACCCTGCATCGCAGGTGTGAAAACCACTGAAAAGGACGGTATTCATTGTAAGAATCCCAAAGACGCTTGCGCAAGGGTTTCATGCGGTTCCTTTAGAAGGTAATTCGACACAAATGAGAGATCCCACTGTGGGAAGTTTCCATGCAACAGACCTTCCTACGTCAAAAGTGGTT
>JAHWFP010219227.1:16669-67589 GCA_023313725.1 Lithobius niger
AGCAGGGAACCAACATGAGAATAGTAAAGAAAAAGTTTCCCAATCCACCTATGAGCTTGACCGCACTTCCAAAAGTCGAGAGATTTTACAAAACGCATAAAGAAACTCCTTGAAGAGCGAGGACGTCAGATTTAACTCTGGGATCTTCTTGCTGAAAAGCCAGAATCGCAATAACCGCTGAAATGCTGAAATGGTTAGTCCATGTCCACATCTTTTTTTGGACGTAGAGAGCATGACTCCCAAAAGATCTTGTCTTTTGAGTGAAGAGTTACCAAAGACCTCTTGATCGCCTCCTCCATAAAGAAAAACAGATGCCGATCTTCAATTCCAGAATGATGATTCCAAGACAAGACAAGAAAAAGGGGAAAACCATCCACTGTGTCACATCGTGCCAACAAGAGCAAAGATGTTCTTGCTTCCGGGCGTAAATCTGGAACGAATTCCAAATTTTCTCTGTGTGCTTCAGCGAACCGCTGAAAAGCCAAGATGTCTGCCGAAGATAAATCTTTCAGTCCGCTCCCTTCCGTCCTTTTGCCATTTGAAGCCTTCCTCTTCTTAACTAGCTTACCATCCAGCTTGACGAAACGAGCCAGTTCAGTTCCAAGCTGCTGATTATGCTTACCAGCCTTCATACTCCTTCCCATGAAAGAAGGGTGAAGCGTAGAATTTCAGGCCCACTAAGCAGACTAGGAAGGCTTCCGAGATGAGATCAGTCCTTCCGGCAAATTTTCACTTGACTGAAGAGAGCAGGTGAATCCTGTTCTTACTTCAGTGTTCTCCTTCCTTCTTGTCGCCTCAGCATACTGCATAAGGCAATGGTGTGTCCTTGTCTTGTTTTAGGTTTTCGCTACTTCCTTTGAAGCTGATAATGAGAGCTACGGCGGGGATCTCATAGTTGCGGTGACCAGTTACTTAACTGTTTGTTGCCACAGCATACCGCATAAGGCAAAGGTGTCTCTCCATCTTGTGTCTGTTGCCCATCACTACGTCTGGAAGCAAACAAAGAGGGCTTTTGAGCTGAAATCCTCATCTTTGCGGTAACTTGGGTCTTGACTGAAGATAACTTTCAGTGTTTTCCTTCCTTCCTATTACCTTAGCGCACCACATAAGGCCATGGTTGTTTCAGCTTGCCGCCACTTCACTTGAAGTCGACGTGGAGGGCTTCCGAGCTGAAATCCTCATCCTTATGACGACTTGTCACTTGACTGAAGACAATTATTGAAACTTGTTAACGCTTCAATGTGTTCCTTCCTTCCTCTTACCTACGCGTACCTCTTTAAGGTATTAGTTATTGCAGCTTGTGGTCACTTCACTTCGAAGTAACCGAGGAGGGCTTCAAACAGGGCATCCTCATCCTTGACGAAGCTTGTCAATCCACCGAAGAGAACTTTTGAACCCTTGTTCTTGCTTTAGCGTAATGTGCGAGTCCTGTTGCATATCGCACACGGTAATGTGTCATCCTCTTGTTTTCCACAGCTTCATCAAGAAGCAGAAGAGGACGGCATCTGAGAAGCTGCTGATCCTCATCATTGTGGTAACTTGTCACTCGACTGAAGAGGACTCTTGAACCTATGTCCTTGCTTGAGCGATGTTCTCGTTTCCTGCCGCCTAGACAAAGGTGTTGTGGTCATCCGGAGCTTCAGCATCCCTTCAAGAGAACTAGAGATTCTACTTAGGCGAAGACTTCTTCCACCAGAGATCTTCCTTGATTTTCCAGATTGGTGAAAACCTTTCGCAAACGGTGTCCAATTTTTTTCTTCAAATTTTGGTTGATGGCGAATCGAGGAGAAACTTTCCCCTCAAGGAAAGAAGAGTTTCTCCAGATCCCGTTCATGCATGTTCAATCGATCAACAACACTTCATGGATTGATTTGTCCTTTTGTTGAAGATTTCAGTCGTGAGGAAAAGGTACGCAGTTTCCTTCCTTGGCTCCTTACTTGACAAAAAGATGGTCAGACATCACGGCGTCAAAAAGTACTCCAGAAACGGCGGATCGATTGCAGACATCGGTACCTACCAAACCTTTAGAAGCTGCTCCATAACACCAGCAGTTCTTCTGATGCACTACCTGTAAAAAGCCTCCCCCCTCCCAAACTCTCATAACTTCCCCACCAGACAAAAATTTCAACTCAATCCACGACCCGGTCCTCCCCATCTCAAGCTAAAACACTTGATTCAGAGACCACGTGGCTCCCTCCAGCTAACATCGCATCACAAAGCTAAGGGATATACTATGTTCCATGCGCGTCTGCGCGAGTTGCACAACAGAATACGTAGACGAAACTTTCCGCTAACTCCCAGTCAGACTGGAGGATCACAAGCGGAGCCACCCGGCACCACCATCGACCATCATACTGGACACTCCATTGCATGGAACAAGACTTCAACTCTTTTCAAAACAACACTGAAAACTAAAATCTCCGTACATTGGAGTGACTAGCTATTAACCATCGAGTACTACCGGCCAAGCGGAAAGTGGCACTCACAGGCCTACCTAAATATTTCTGGAGAAAAATTGACCCTTGGCAGTCTTAAACATTGGTATATTCACAACTACTCTGAGCAGCTTAAACCAATTCAGAACTACTCCGAGCAGCTTCAAAAACTTTTGTGCATCTAAGACATGACTGCAATTAAAAAAAAAATGAGTGGTTAACTCTAAATTACTGCTGTAACCAGCAGAGCCGATAATTCGGCCTGTAGGGTTCAAGCAAGAATCGGCCCGTACTGCTCAAAGGGTAAAGACAGTAATTTACCGGCAGGTGCCTCTTGTGAACCTAACTGGACACACCTATGAAGAAATGGAAGGCCTGATGCACCCCAAACTTACACGGTTATTGTCACTTGCCAATTTTTCAAAGACCATTTTTTATTTGTTATTTTTATTTATTTATTTTTGCCGCATCGTTCTTTTTATTTCTCTCAAAAATATCAGGGTCTCAGATCAAAATATTTTTTAATAGCCTTTTTTAATGATGCTTCCCTCGGATGGAACTAGAACCTTGCTTACCCAAATTAATTGGGATCAGACAGTGTTCGGATAATCCAATTTACATGCAAAACAATTACATTTTTATTTGGTACTTAACCCAACACCAGGATTGCAGGATGGTTTTTGGAACAAACTACTAACAAAAATACAGAACGCCCAATTTCTTATTCTTGGCTAAAAAACTGCAAAATGTACTGTTTTTTTTTTGGTTTGAAAAAGACATTTGGGTAAAAAAGGTGTTAGGATAATCGAAGTTGTGTTGTAGCTTAGATAAAGCAAGAAGGCCATTTACTTTAAATTATTGTAAAAAAAAAAAAACCTTGTCATCCAAGATTGCCGAGTGGATTGCTAGCATCTAATATCACTAAAAAAATTGGATTTACATCGATTTCAAATGTATACTGAGATGGAATTTCACTTACGGGCTACAGATCCCAAAGCTCCTTTTAGACGTTTTCGTTCAGGTTCGGCTGTCAAGGTCTTACTACCTGTAATCAGGAAAATAAAAGTTAAAAAAAATAAATAAACCAAACCCAAGTATTGTAAAAAAAAAATCTTTTCGATGGTAGTCTCACCACCTGCAATAAAAAAATACCAACCTGAGCTAATTACATTTTTAAAAAGGATAAAGTCTGAAAAATTACGAAAATTTTAAAGTTAACCAATAAGCTGCCAAACCTGCACATCCAAATGCTAAACTTCCCAAAAAACTTCAGTGGGGTAATTCAGAAAAGCAAATCTTGGTCTCATTGTTTCAGTGGGGTAATTCAGAAAAGCAAATCTTGGTCTCATTGTTTCAGTGGGGTAATTCAGAAAAGCAAATCTTGGTCTCAATGTTTCAGTGGGGTAATTCAGAAAAGCAAATCTTGGTCTCATTGTTTCAGTGGGGTAATTCAGAAAAGCAAATCTTGGTCTCATTGTTTCAGTGGGGTAATTCAGAAAAGCAAATCTTGGTCTCATTGTAAATTGTGTTCGTGCACTTCTTAAGCATAGCTCATCCGCGATACATTATTTTAGATAGGACGTGTAGTCTAGCAATCTGCAAAGCTTCAAGACAGACAGGATGGAGCTTATATGTAATCTTACTTGAATGATCAGAGGAAAATAACCAAACAGTTTATACAAACCATTCAATGAGAAATTATATCTTTAAGTTTGCTTTATTTTAATTAAAATTTTGGCTTTAGGCCAAGCAAAAAAAAAAAAAAAAAAAATACAAACACAGAAATACCAGGGTAAGGCCTGGTTGATTTCTGTTTTTATTGCCTAACAGAAAACATCCATTACCTGATTTCCTTATGTAGCAGGATCCTTCCTTAAAGGCTCAATCCCTAGCGATGAAAGTTGGCTTCCATGACGTGCTCGTAGCTTTCTGCGCATGTGCCAAGGTTAACGATCACCCGTGCTACGAGCCGGCGGCCCCAGAATCAACTGACCCTATGAAGGGGGGGGGGGGATTGAGGCTTAATGGCGCGTCGCCCTATGAAGCATAAATCATCCATTAACATAGTAGAAAACTGAGTCGCAGGCAACAAAGACAGCCTCGTGCAGGCGGACCGTATGTCAGTAAGTATGGAGCGGGATCGAGCGCCGAGGACACCGCGAAGTCATATCCAGACGAAGATGGGTGTAGAAGCTAGGGGACCGGAGATCGATGGCGAAGGCCCAAAGGTGTGACGGATAGAAGGTACGGTACCCCAGAAGAGGAAGAGGCGTTGTCGCTGAGACCGAAGGAAGCAATGGTTGTATTTACGTGTTCTGAGCGCGAGGAAGGAAAACCAAACCAAGAAATTATGGTTTAAATTCCTCAACAAGATGAACAGGACCCAGAGGGTCAAAGGCACGGAATCTTCAAGGACTGGCAAATGACGTTGCAGTCGGTCAAGGATGTCAAGGACTACAAGGCGAACAATAAGAGGTCACTCAAGAGATAATGCAGAGGGACCGTACGACCGTAGAGGCGGTAGTAATGTAGAAGGTACACAATACCGAGCTGACAGAAGAAGATGTCCATGAAGCATCAGGAAAATTTTGAGGAGTCGGCAAAAGATCTCAAGGTGCACAGGAAGAGGTCACTCAAGAGCTAATGCAGAGGGACTGTGCGACAAAGGGAGGCTCTCCCCAGCACAACCACTAGAAGGACTAGATCAGTCAGTTTGCTGCAGCTGAGCACCACGCTCCCTATACTTATTTCTACCAGCTCGACTCTGTGCCATGACTATCTTCACCATCTGTACAATCATCCAGAACACGCCCGCAGTCGCTTCGACCAGCGGTCCCTCAAGGCCGACTCTACAACGACGCCTGAAAACCTAGATGATACCGAAGCACACTCCGAGCCGACAGAAGACTTCCATGAAGCATCAGGAAAATTGTGAGGAGACAGTGACAAACTGGAACTGCAGGGGTGGACAGGAGACCGCAAAAAGTTAGTAGTCCGTAGTGCCAGGGACAGCAGGGTCCCGTGACCAACCAACGTAGATTCGCAACAGAGCGGAGGCTGGCTGAAGTGGCATTACTGTATGCGAGGTCTTTGAAAGACGAGGGGCCCCTGTCCTGCCAAGATGAGCCTTAGAGACAAGGGGAAGGGACAGGTGACAAGGTTTTCAGGCGTCGTTGTAGAGTCGGCCTTGAGGGACCGCTGGTCGAAGCGACTGCGGGCGTGTTCTGGATGATTGTACAGATGGTGAAGATAGTCATGGCACAGAGTCGAGCTGGTAGAAATAAGTATAGGGAGCGTGGTGCTCAGCTGCAGCAAACTGACTGTTCTAGTCCTTCTAGAGGTTGTGCTGGGGAGAGCCTCCCTTTGTCCTGTGATGGTCGGAGGGACCAGAAGGGGACAGGGAGACCGGTAACTTTGTCTAGGCCGAGGATGTTCGCGAATGCACGTCTATCGAGATTGTCTTGATAAAGAGAGGGTCCACGCATGTTGGAGCCGGTTGGCGTGGTCCTACTGGAGGCTGAGCCAGGGGCCCAGGTCTGCCCCCCCCCCTCCCCCACTCTGTGAAAACGAAGTCACAGGTACGGATAGCCGATGGAGGAACAATGGGCGACCGGATCAGTGGTATTGTCCTGTATTGGCAAGGGCGACCACAGAAAAAGATGCGGCCCAACCTGAGGTTCGGGTCGTGCAGGTCAGTGCATATATCGCAGGCTTATGGGCTGGGGACTGTGGACCAAGGCCCGAGGAGACCGTGGATCGATGTGTAAAAGAAAAACAGCTAGGTTCTTGTCAACAGGAGACAGAAGACAGGAGTTAATGGCTAATGTAAATGTTTTGTCACGCAACTGCGTCCCCGTGGGTGCCCCTAGCACCAAAAAGGCTGGGGAACCGTGGACCGAAGCTGAAGTAATTGTCGAGACGTGGACTGAATGGAGGATCAAAGAAATATCAGCTAGACTCTTGTCAACAAAAGACAGGAGGCAGGAATTGCTGATAAATGATAAAGCTTCTACATGTAGCTGTGGCCCAGCAACTGTCCCTAGCATGCCCCAGGGCCTGGGGGACCGTTGACTGAGGCCAGAGGGGCCCGTGGGCCGAGGCTGAAGAAGAATCGATCCGTGGACACGATGGCGACTCTGCCAAAAGAAGGATGCAAGGGATAACAGCTTGACACAACCAAAAGGCTGGAACCTAGAGATTGCTAATACTAGAAAGCAGTGCGGTCGGTGTGTTGCAGCTAATGAGTGAAGGATGTTGACAGGGTCCATTGGTCAAGTAGCGCTGCAGAACCGGAAAATGTGAATGCTTAAACAGCAGGGCAGTCGAGTATGTTGTAGCAGTGTCTGCGAAGGTTGTCGTTGGAAGACAGGAGATCGGAGCCATGAAGACGTAATCGTAAACGACAGGGCTCAAAGTTGTAACTGCAGTTCATCTGTATGCTGGGCCCACGGCCCATCCTATTGTAGCTGTAGCGGCCGACCGGTCCCTCGGTGAAGAATGTCCGTGGTGTACTGAAGGTTCAGTATAGTGAGGAGACCTGGAGTAGCGTGGATCGAAGAGGGGGCCCGAGCCCCGGATCTCAGTCGCCAAGGAAAGAAGAGACAATGTACTGACGGTCGGGATTAGTGACTCGACTGGTTTGGGCGCACGCAGTTGGGCACACGTGCTGAAGGACTTATGAATTACAAGTGACAGGTCGACGGGCCTGGTCCCATGTCGAAGCAGAAGAGGTTAGTAGCGTAGTCCGGGAATTGCAAGGCAATTTGCTGCACTTGGAACGCAACAAAGGACTGTTTCAACCGTGGAACAGAGGACAGGTGGGACAGCAGCCGTGAAAATTGGATGCTCGGGTTCCCGGTCGCCCATGTAGCGGTACATGGGCGTAGGAGCACCTGGGCGCAGAGAGGCAGCAGAACCGAAAATTCGGGTCAATGGAGACTGAGCCAAGAGCCAAGTAAAGGTCTTCTTAGTGGACCGATGCCCTGTCGCCGAGATGCTCCGCCAAACTGTAGAAATGGTCCAAGGAAAAGCTTGAAAAGCGTGCCCTACGAAGAAAGATGAAGCCAGTTCGACTTGGGTGCTTTATATAGAAGCCTGCACGCATGCGCGGAAGGGAGCTATGAGCATGACAGGGAAGCCAATTTTCATCGCTAGAGATCGAGCCTTCAAAAAGGAAGGATACTGCTACATAAGGAAAATCAGGTAACGCATGTTTTCGATGGCAGTAAAAAGAAGTTTAGTGGTTTATGGGCGAAGCAGTAAATTTATTTTGTTATTTTTATTTCTTTAACTAACCACATTTCTTTCACGTGTAAAGCTAGCTTGAAAGTATGTAGTCAGCCAAAAAAAAGCATATTTTGCAAATATGTTCGTTATGTAATATGGTTTATTTTAGTATTTGCCAAATCCCTTCCTAGTGGTTTCAGCTGGAGGCTTGAAATTTGCACTGTTGAAAAGCTTGGTGCGAGCTGCTTAAAACTGTATATTGGAATGTCAAAATCGGCCTTTTTGCCAAAAGTATGAATTTTTGAAGTTTGGTCAAAATTTTACCAAACCATGAATTTTTGCAGTTTGACCAAGATTTAGATAAAATGTCAATTCACCCGCAGTAATTTATGGCACACTCATGCGCCGGAAAACTTAATATACTTAAGATCTTGTCCCTTTAAATAACAGAAATGCTGGCTGAATAGATTTTTCGTTACTGCTTCTCGGTATGCACTATGCAAGATAGAAAAATGTTCTTACTGTGCATTTACATTAGGTTGGCCATCCACAAAAAGTTTAATTTTATAACAAAAAAGCAAGCCATAAACTGAAGATGTTTAAATTTCACCTTTCACTCAGTGAATTTGGTTTGAAAGTTGAAATTCTAAAGTCAACTTTTCCATGGAAAAATAAATAACCACAGTGTGTGTAGCTTAGTCAAAGGAAGTTGTATTAATTTTTTATAAGCCTGTGTGATCATGTCACATCTTGGTCCAACTCTAGTACAGCAAAATGCACCCAGGAAGTTTTGTGCAGTTAAATGCACATTTTTAAGTTGATGGTAGATAATCGGAGGGTTCAGGCTTCCATGATTTGCTATTTTTCACAGAAAGATGCGTCTCGTAGCTTTACAAAACTAGCACCAAACGACGGTTCTAAGACAAAACTTCGCCGGACGAAACGTCGTTAGGACAAAACATAAGAAAATTGTTAGTCGAGGCAATTACGCACATTTTAAGCTCAACCACAAGTCCGTGAGACCTCTGTGAGCCGAGCTATTCGAAAAAAAACCCGTCAGGACGTCTTGAACAATTAGACACAGCCCTGGATTAACATTTGACATGGCCACGGCTTTCTTGTTGTGGTTTGGCTGTTGGCTGTTGGCTCTTGGATGTTTTTGTTTTTTGCTAAACCTTGTCTAGGCACCCCTGCCACTACATGCAAAATGTGGTTCGGTCAGTTCTTATAGTTTTCCGCTCCAATAAAATTACATTAGTGAGTTTATTGTACATCGCATTGTTCTTTACCACGCATTGAAACAGCTTAGCCGATGACAGTATTTGAAGACCTTCATTAAAAAACAACCAAACTCTTAAGACTTAAGTGTATTGTCCTTTCCTCAGGATGTCCATTTCTTTCATTATGTTCTCTTGTTATAGAATCAGGATTCTTTTTTTTTTTTGGTTATTATTGGGCTTTTTTTTGCGTTAATTACACTTAAGTAGTACGACGGTGAACATGTTCATGTTGCTTTTTAAGCTTTTGTGTGTATTATTATCTTCGGGAGGGGGGAGTTCCCCTAGCTAGCTTGCCTCTCCCCTTCCCTGGGATGCACCACTGTACCAAACATAACCTAATCTAACAGCCCGGGGGAAGGGGAAGAGGCGCAGTTGCCCCAGTTTGCTTGCTCCCCACCACTGACCCAAACGTAACCTAACATAACCCAGTATGTGTCTGTGAATGTAGAAGCTTGGTAACAAGGAAAAAAGCTGGTGGCGACGAAACGGAAAGACTTAAACTTGCGTAAACTACCTGAAAATCATTTAGTCTGGGTTATTTTTTGTAAGGGGGGGGGGGCACAGTTGCCCCAGTTTGTTTGTCCCTCAACCCCGGTGCCCCACTGAAAGAAATGTAACCTAACATAGCCGAAGTACATGCCTGTGAATGTAAAAATCTTGGTAAAAAATAGTTGATGGTAACATAACGAAAAGACCCAAATTGCATACACTACCCCTTGTAACAGGCCGATCCATTCCGGCCACAATATACTTTCTCCATCCTTTTATCATATATGCATATGTGATGTTATGTCCTAACGACGTTTTGTTCTAGCAATGTTTTGCCGTTTCATCCGCGATTGTTAGTCAGGCTATGTTTAGTCCGGTTACCACAAACGACACCGTTTCCGATTGTTGTCTGCTCTCACTTTTTCCTGTGACAAGCACAATGAAAACAAACAAAAGAAATTCAGAAATCACAAATAATGCTCAGACTCAAAAAAGGAAATTCATCAACTGTATTTAGTGAATTTTCGATAGGCATAAATTACAAAAAAATGTTAAAATTTCAGTCCTATCTTCATGAAGCTTCTCACAAACTGTGCTTCTTACTGTTTACAACTTTGCTCGTGCTCACTTCAGTAGCAGGTGACGTTGGTTGAGGTCGTAGTTCTCTGTATTCACTAGGTAGAAATGCGCTCACTTAATCACTTCATGTAATTTCATCTTTATTCTCATCCAGGGTTTTAGCAGGAAGAGACTGCGTCTCGCTGCAGCAGCGCTGCTCTCTTGAATTGCTGCTTGTCCTGTTTTGAACACTGCTCACTAGGAAGCTTTGAAGGCGAATCGAGACAGACAAAGACCCTGCCTTAGCAAGACTAAGCCTGGAATCACTAGCAATCCAGGAGGAATTAACTTCAGGGAAGCCCTTCATGAACCTCCAAGGCCCATTCAACCTGGAGAGCCAGTACCTGATTGGTTCGGAGTTTGGCGCACGTCTGACAAGATGATGTCATGGAAGTGGGTACCTAATACAGAGGGCTACAACCTTAACCAACGTCGTCGGCTACTGAAGTGAGCCCGAGCAAAGATATAAACAGTAGGAAGCACAATTTCTGAGAAGCCTGATGAAGACATGCGAGAAATTTTAACGGCTTTTTGTCATTTATGCCTATCGAAAATTCGCTAAATACACAAAGAATAAAGAAGAAATCACAAGGTAAAGGGTAAATGAAGCAAACTGTCTGCATCAAAGACTGGCCTTGTAAGGATACACGATATACTAATCTGAAAAAGAAAAAAAAAGACAACTGCCCAAACTGGGACTCGAACCCAGGACTTCCCACTTACTGGCCGGGCGCTCTAACCACAGCGCTACCGGGGCAAATTCTGGCTACGGGCTCCAGCCGAGCTAAGTAGCTGTTCAGTCTTTCTCAGTGGTGACCTAGAGGTCACAAACATACACACAAGGAGGAGGGAAAGCAACATTGCTGCTTGGCCTCCACACTAGAAATAATGCACGTAATAAAGCCAAAAGAAATCGCAAGGAAAAGGGTAAAAGGATCAAACAGTTTTGCATTAAAGACTGGCCTTGAGGAAACACGATATACTAGTCTGAGAAAGAAAGCAAAGACAACTGCTTCGACTGGGACTCAAACCCAAGACTTCCCACTTACTAGCCGGGCGTTGTAAAAAAAATTAATTTCCTTCGTTTTTTTGAATTTGGGCATTACTTGTGTGATTTCTGAATTTCGAATATTCAAAGTAATATGATGGTTGTTTTTTTCAACATAAGAAACACGAACCCCACACCACATTAGCAGCGTTTACATTATTTGTTGCATAAAAAAAGTTTTGCATCAGAAAAAATTGTGAAAATATTATGGTTATCTCGGAACAGAAAGGGACAATTTTGCTAGGAAATTTTTAGGATCTTTTACATGCCACAAATAATAAGAGCACTTGTGCCTTTCCAGGGCCCATGCCTTTCCAAATGCAGTGATGTGATTAGGTGGCATGCTTGGCTTGGTTTAAAAGGTTCTTTCCCAATTATAAAAAAAATCTTATTCACCAAGAAAATGGGTCCAATAACTGGTAAAAACAACCACCTTCAGTGCGAATATTTTTATTCCCAGTTTCTGGCCTCTCGTGTTCGTACAGAAAAGCACAAACGATTGGAAAAATCAGGTGGGCCACCAATCGGTTAACGAAGGTGACCACAGCAGGAATCAATGCACGTACAACAACCTCGGCATTGAATAATTTTTACACACAGCTATTCAACTCTGATCGTTTAAAAATCACTTTGGCTTTCTAGATATTTTGTTTTCGTTAGCATCTTTATCTACAGTTATCTGGTTTCGGGATTAAGATGCTAACAAAATATCGCTAAAAATTAAAGCATTTGTAGTTTAATACAAGTTGAGAAAAGTAACTAGCAAAATAGTTTTAACCGTCAAGCTTGAATACTGATGTACATTTGTTTATTATCACTAAATATTTGTTAAGGTACTAAGACGAAGATCAGTTAGGAACAATTAACACATCTCACTGTACCTAAGGATGTGGTTTGTTGATGACCTTGGTAGATGTGTTCAAGGTCACTCAGCCCTGGAATGGAGATACACTGTTACAAATCTGGTTAATGATTATCTGAATAAAACAATGTTTACATCTAAAGTAGGTCTAACAGATTTTTTTTTAACAATATTTTTTCAATTTCACAAAAGCTGGTGGACTAATTTCTAGGGGCAACACTGACAAACGTTCAATTAATTCCATAGTTAACAAGATGTATCAGTTTATGGCGTGTTGATGCCTTTAAGGTTACTTTAAAAATCTAGAATTGGAGCACATGCCAGTCCTCATATTATTCTCTCCCATTTTAAACCCTCCAACATCTTTTTTCATTTATTATCTTCTTCTAAAATAGGCCTTCCCATACTCAAGTTTGCTAAGATACTATCAACCAAGGTTAGGCAGTCAATTACAACTGTATTATGAAGAATCTAACGTCAACGGGCTGTTCATAGTAGGACGCCATGACTGATCATCCAGCAACATCTTACGACTTCTGCTTTCCTCCAGGAACATCAAACACTTAGGATTGTTTGACAAACTATTTTGCATCGCTGCTTCCATGTATATAGTAACGACAGTAAACCAAATTTGTAGGAAACACTGTAACAAACTATGTTTTGTTAACAATATGATTGGACACAAACGGGACGAAGTCAAGGTTGTAATACTACTCCAGCTTCAAAGTAAAGAATAGTTCTGCACAGAAACCACAGGACACTAACATGAGTAACTGATGACAACGCCAGGATGCTGAAAAAAATGCTGTTCAAATTAGTTGCCAGGTTTTCACTTTTTTTTAGTTCACGCATAATTATTTTACAGTTCCTCTTTTTTTCTTAAGTTTGAGCATCGAAACCAAGAAAGAAACTGATACCATTACAAGTCCTACACACCTAAAAAAAATAAGACTAATTGTTTTCAAGAAAGGCACATAAAGGAACACCAGATGAAGACCTACAATGTACCAGAACAATAGGTTAATAGTTCTTACAGTTATGTCAAGAGATGACACAGCACCAACCGTCATTTTAGAAAAATACAACAAAAATCCAAACACAGAAATCAAAGAATGCACAGTAAATGCAAGTGCATTCATACCTGTAGCTATGCCGAAGGCCGTTTTGTTTTGTTACAGCAGTGAGCTCGTGTGATCATATTAAATCCTAACAGAATGAGGATGGGGGCTCCTTGAAAATTGTTACTTAAAATTTGCAACACATGGAACCTACTGTGTTCTGAAGGTTAATTGAGCTCAAATTTTTTATCAAAACAGTTGTAAAACTACACTAATTCAGAGCATGCATTCATCAAATATTAAGCAATCTTGAAGCTATGGAGGGTAAGCATTTCCTAGATGAGGACAGACTTTCAGGAGCCACCGACAGTGGCCTAAACTAACTTTGAAACTGTCAATGCTTGGCTGGTGCCGTGTGCAGGAACCACTCACTTATCACATTGGGCCGAACTCGATACATGTAGTTAAGTCTAAATGGATTGCTGGTGCTACTGATTTAACGTGAAATACAATTCGTAAAGTACAGCCATGCCAATATGCAAATAGCAGTTGGCACCCAAAACTAAGCTTTGTTTTCTGTCATAGATTTTTTACGACACTAATTTTATACCACTTTTGATTAAGTTTTGTTTTAGTTTTGGATTTTAGAGCATGTGTTTACACCGAAGCCTAAGGCAAGACTATGATACACGGACACAACTTTTTAAATTTACAATATAAAGCATACCCAAAAATAAAATAGTAAACTGCTCAATTAATTACGCAAAAAAAAAATTACAATTAGTTAATACTATTTTGAAAGGCATCAATCGTAAATCAAGTACAGTACAACCTTGTTTTCCGAACTAATTCGGATCACGGAGCATTTGCATAATCGAAAATTCAAATAATCCAATTTACATGCAAAATAAAAGAGAAAAACTTTTGTATTAACTCAGTTTTAGACTTTGTGAACTAAGCTCGATTGTATAAGACCACTGAAAAGAATATTTTGCACGAAATGACCATAGGAACATACACAAAGCTAAGCCAATGTTTATTCCTTCTCTAAACAAATGGCAAATTTCTGTATATTTTCTAAAAATGAGAGCTTGGAAAATCAGGGTTCAGATATCGGGTTCCACTGTATGTCTAAACAGCGCTATCCACACTTGTCACAACAGTCAAATTCGGCTAACTTTTCCATCGTTTGCATATTTAAAACTATTTTAACCACAAATTTAATTTTAATTAATCATAGCGCTCAACTTGTAATCTGTATACGTGTGCAATTTTTTTTCCGGTATACTAAAACAAGCATTGGTAATCCTAATTGCTGATTCCCTGTCTACACCCACAGCTAAACCTACAAATAATTACATGATTAGGATGAAAAACCTCGCTGTTTAATTGATTTCCAAAGATGGTAATTTTTTTCCGAAAATAAGAAAAAAAAACATTTTGAGAAAAACAAAGAAACTAAATTCCAATGCTTGTTAGTATTGAAAGACGGGTTTCAATAACACATTTACTTTAATATTAAGAAGCAGAATTTTGTAAAAATACTTCAGAATTTGCAAAAATACGATACTATACAAATACCAAAAATTTAAAAATTTGCTATTTTCAGCAAAATGCAATGTGTTTGTCAGTCTTGGTTTTCTTGGTTTTTTTAATAAGACTTCAACAAACGAATGGTAAACTATAACTATAACACAACTTATTTTCACACACAAAACGGTATAATGATGAACAAGGTACAGTTTGGTTAATTAAATTGAAGATGGCATAAAACGTGGCAAATTTTAAACTTGCATCGCATGCAATTTTAGCACTGTTCACACCTTAACGCAAATTAGTTAATTACTATTACCTAATGCTGTTATCATAAATGCAGAAAACAAATCTAAGCCAATGACCTACACAAACGTCGATATCTAGGCTTCAGCCACTAAGCGGTGGAACCTGCGCCAAGCGTTAGCAGCCACTGTACACTTACAGTGTACCCACATTTTGGTCCGATCATAATTAAGCTTGACACCAACTCTAAATATTTTGGTCTATCGTAAATTATTGGTTAATTTTGTAATCTTGTTATGTTAAGGCGAGGAGAGTGGGGTGGGTGGGAAATAGCTGCATTTACATATGACTCTTTGAAAGCCGGTTCGGAACATCAGTGCACATAAGGCAGTAAATAACAGTAAAACTGAAGGCACGAGACTAATTACTTTCACGTAGAAAATTCATTTGTCCCACTTCACCGATTTTACTTTACCATCTTGTTAGCAAAACTTTTAATTTTTACCCCCATCAACAATGGTGCTCCGATATGAAATTGCGTATCATCCAACCTGAAAAATAATATGTTCAGTATCTGGAGGACTCGCTACTGTTTTTCCCAAGTCAATTTTTCCCCCCCAACAAGTTCAGATAGACTGACTCAACTCTTCTGGAACGGCAACGTATTAACGTCTGCGAGGGGAAAAAATGTTCACATGAAGTCGGTGGCAAATTTCACACGGCAATACTCTTTATGCCGCAGCACTATAAAGGCTTGCCCTACGAGGGAAAAAGTGGAGACTGGCAATTGTTTAGTTTTATACAAACCTGACAAACACGTCTGCCCTGTGGAAGGTGGTGGTAAAGTTGGCGGAGGCATTAACTGCTTGTCACGCTCCTTCTGCACCGTCCCAGTAGACGAAGGGGGTGGAGGGGGCGGCATCATCATGTTCGAGGAGACTGTATTCTGCAACCTGGGAGAGTACGTAACGAAGGGCATTGCAATTATCACTCCCAGTTGTTTCGGTTTTTATTTTATTTTTTTTTTGTTCAATCAAAGCACAGCAACTCCTGTGAAGAATCATTTTTGCTACAACTCATAATCTTCTTTTGACCGACTTACAATTGCTACAGATATTACTACGCTGACCATACTCTGGCAAATAAGAAACGAATTGATTATACCTAATGACCTAACTACAACCATTTACAATTTTTTTTATAATAATCACAAGTTTGAAATGTTGAAACAGTTCTGGCAATTCCCCAGTATGTTGAAACGTACACTGTTAAGATAAACGAACAACCAATTTTCAGACATGGAAGAATTGGAATTTTGATAATAGTAAACTGGCATGAAAGAAGAAAACTCAACCGAATGAGAAAAGCTCCATTTTCCATGAAGTGCAATTAGAATAACTAGTGTACCTCGAACTGAATTAAACTGAATATTAAAACGGCTAAAATGATTCTCACCCAGCTTGGATAGTTTGCATACTTCAATATTTTGCCTTTTCTCTAAGTGTTCAGGAGTAAAAAAAAAACATAATGAGAAGGGGCAAAGGTTGAATTGGGTACTAAACTTGTGGGGTGGAGGTTAATTGTGACGTAGGCAGAAGCAGGTGAAAAAATATTGTTATTGGCTCTGTGTTGGAGCTTATTGGTGCGGTTTTCTTGAATGAACCAACATTCTTCACTTGTTTTTGTCTACATCACCTCCGCCGCCATCTCTGCAATCAACTTCTGCCTCACAAGTTCAGTAGCCAGCTCACCCTCACCTTGCACCTTCTCATCATGTTTAATTTTTACTCTTGACAAGCCACTCAGAGGTGAGGTGAAATACTGAGGTATGTAAATCACTATCCAAGCTGGGTGAGAATCATTTTGTCTGTTTTACTATGCAATTGCCCAGCGAGATACATACACTTTTTAATGAAATGAATATGCCAAACATTCTCAATTAAATTTAGTTATGTTAACCTTTACTTGGAGAGCCAACTTAAAATTTTAATTAAAGGTCAAGTTTGTTAATCGGTGTTGATGTCGCTGGCAAAACCGAACAGCGCTAGTAATTCGTTCACAAACACGACACGCAATCTTCTTGCCAAGAGCTACGTCACTCGCAGATTTTACCTAATTTGGAAAAAAAAAAAGGCTAAGGCGTTTAAAAAGAAAACTGGGAAGTACAGATCCTGAAAAATCAAAGTGACCAGTCATGGATAACTACAGAAATAAGGAAAAAAGCATTTTTCAATATATCCGACTTCTGCAGGAGCAAGCAACACGAGCAATGAGATACTTAACTAACCTCTAGAGTGCTAACAACTTGATATGCTTATCTCACTAAATGTGGTAAGTTTATCAAGCACCGGTTACTTTGCCTTATGCTTCAGGAAGCCAAGCACTGCGTAAAGGGAAGACATCACGTTGGTGAACAATTACTTTGGATAAAAATGTGACAAACGGTGCGCAAACAAAATTATGTTTCTACCCCAACCACCCGCTCAAGCATTATGCCCATGCTGTGACAATTCTTGTAATACAATCAATTCTTCTTGCACAGTAACAGGTTTAAAACTGAAGAACCATTGATGTTACAAAAAAAGCTGTGCAAATGTCACGCTTTCAACTTTGGTAATACTAGATTAATCCTTTTCAAATCTTGCATTTTTTTTTCACTTGCTAGGCTTATTTACTCTAATTCTGTTGTGAAGGCTAAGTTATCAACTTACATATACAGTCCAAAAACTACACGCTTGGGAAAAAACAGGTAAGTTTAATACAGAATTGTGCAAACTTTTAAACGAGTGATTCTCAAGCATGCAAGATGAACTTACCCTCCTTGTTTTCCAGCATAGTCAGCAGTAAGGACGCTCCCATTACTGGCCAAGCTAGTTAAATACGCCGACTTCTGCTGCTGAGAAGGATTTTTTTTTTTTTTAGAAACAGTCAAATACTATGAAAATACAACAACAGCTCTTATCTACAGAAATATACTCTTTCTCAACTGGCAGCTAAATTGGGAAAGGTATTTTTTTTTACCTGATAACTCAAGAAAGATGCTTGTGGATCATCATCTTTTCTCGGTTCTTCAGTAAAGTGGCGTTTTTGACCTTGATCAGTCTGTGCTCGGTACATCGGATACGACGTAAGCATAGCAGTTGTCCCGGCAACATTATTCAAGTTTGCTTGACTAGTTACCTGGAGATGGAGGTTTGGGAAAGCGTTAAAAACTAGACGAAGTGAGTCTAATCTGTGCAAAATAGGAATTCCAATTATTCAGACATGCAACAACCTGTATGCAAGAATTGCAAAGAGTTTCCTTCTTGGAAGAGGTAAATTGACAATTGAAGAATAAACCAACACTATTGAGATTTGTCAACTGATTGAATACAACTTTCTAAGCACTTCTTAACATTAATTTGCCAATATCAAGCTTACAAATGTGCCAATAACAGAATATCAATCATACAAGGAACAGAACCTAACACCTCAAAATAAACCGTTAGGCTTACTTGAATTACTTTGAATTGCTGTTGAATCACTTCGATCTCGGAAATTACTCATTACGCTCACTTTCAAAACCAGGATACTGTCAGTATCTTGCAAATTTCCGATTGTATTTCAACAATCTTCATCTGGCAGGGTCAAGAAAATTGAGTCTTCTGGTTACATTTTCGTCTGCTTGCTTGAAAAGAAAAGAACGTCCACGGCCTCCGATATTTACAAGGTAAGTACAACAAGCGGCATGGCAATCTATATATAAACAACGCTGGATCCAATATTTACAATGTTACGTACAAATGGCATAGTTCTCGCAATAAACAAGGTCCAGGCACATCTTGAAAGAAGCAAGTAATAAATGTGCCTGGACCTTGTTTATTGCGAGAACCACGCCATTGTGCGTAACATTGTAAATATTGGATCCAGCGTTGTATATATAGGTGGTCATGCTGCTTGTTCTGCTTAACTTGAAAATATTGGAGGCCGTGGACGTTTTCTTTTCTTTTCAGGCAAGCAGACGAAAATGTAACCAGAAGACTCAATTTTCTTGACCCTGCCTGATGAAGATTGTTGAAGTACCATCACAAATTTGCAAGATACTGAGAGTATACCGTTTTTGAAAGTGAGCGTAATGAGTCATTTCCGAGATCGAAGTGAACCTAACACATTCGCAATCCAGAAGTTTACTACGACGAGGTGTTGAGAAACTACCATAAATCGTATATTAAACGCCCAGTTAATGCCAACACCCAGCCCCCTAAAATGCGTGAAGGTCAAAATCGTGACATACTTTTGTTGACACCCACCCTTTAAAAATCGTTGGTTTTCTGAGGCAAAATTAACTAAAATCTTACATTTTAACGAAATCAGGGTTTCATCCCCTAAATCTTTGTTTTTCTGCAGGAAAATTAACTAAAAGCTCCATACATTTAACAAAATCAACTTCTCATTTGTAGCATCCTTCCTCACTGTGTTACTCTTTGGGATCCTTCCCTGCCGCGCTTTGTAACCTGTTGTTTTGCGTCATTTCCTTTCGGAAATGCATGCAAATTTACGTCACTTCCGCCCCTACTTCCCCTCCGTTCTACTTACCTCCACTCTTTTCTTGTATTAAGATGGAAAACGGCGAACAACGACAACTTCAGGTGGAACGAAATGGAGGACAACTACAAGCAAGGATGGATGCTGCGTTTCGTGGACGATTTCGTAAAAAGGCGGGAAAGCGACGGCCATTGGGAAGTGAATGGCTACCGACAATGTTGAAGACGAGCGAGGCAAAATAGCGGCTCGTGTAGACAGCGTTGGTCGAATAAACGTTTGCTGTGTGCAATTATTGTGGGATGGTAGAAAAATACCATGGTAATCCGTTATTTATCATATGGCCACGGGGCGTACGGATGGTGATAAGGCTACTAGTGCCGACACGTTGGTAGAGCGAGCGAAAATTCCACGAACTCGGCCGTGAGGCGAAACCACGTGCAAATTATAATAATAATAATAATAAATACCACTTGGTGAAAAAGTGAGGCGGGCACTAGAAGCTGGCTGAAGGCCGTGCAGGGGAATAGGCTTATGGAGTAGCGGTTGTGCTAGGGTCAGTGGGAAGAGCTGGCCGACAACGATGTCGGAGGTTTGACAGGCCGACTGAAAGTGAGTATGTTAGTCGGTCGGGCCACGGAGTGATCGGCTGTTAAGCGGATCGGAGTGGGCTTTGAACGCGGGTCCTTGTGGTGCTGACTTGGGCGTATGTGACTCTGAAATGCGTTGCACGAGGAGATTGTGGAAATGTTGTGAGAACAACTTCCATCTTGTGAACTAGGGGCCGGACTGGGGTCCGAGCCGTGAATGCCGTCCGAGGGACGAGGTATGAAGTAAGACTAACAAAGAGAGGTGTGTCGTAGGCAGAGTGATATGTTGGGAGAAATAGTAATTTTGAGATTATGAGCACCATCAATCGGTTGGGCGAACTCGGCGGCACGGATAGGGAGAAATTTGTGGCCGCAGTCGGGAACGGGGGCACGGCGTAATTCAAAATTTGTGGATAACAATGTTAACACTAAAAATGCAGAGTGGCAGCCGTGGGAGGTAGTCGAGTGGCCGGAAAGTCGGGAATGTGTTCAGGAGAGAAATAAGGGCACCTGGTGTGCCTGTGAGCCCGATTGGCTTGTAAAATTAATTTTTTTTGTACGAAGGGCGGTGGCATTTGGACATCCGGTGTGAAAATTGGCTTGGATTAAAAAAAAAATTTTTTTTTTTATTGGAACGCCGACAGGATGGTGAACGCAGCCTGGGCGTGAATTACTTTACGATCGTTCTGTAATCGAGACAAATGACTGGCAGAAGTTATTTCACCTCAGAGGACGAATTTATAAAAATCCGCTGTACAGCTCTGATAGGAGAATGGCGGATGCGACGTGGCCAAAATTTTTGCATTGATGCATATAATTTTTTTTTGGGGGGGGGGCATCTGCCGTTGCTACGTAATTCACAGGTCTGTGCTGTGGGACGGTTCGATCTTGCTTCACCAAAGCTAGCAGGTGCAGGCGTTTTTGAGCTTGTCGTGGCTGCAACAAGGTGTGGGAGGCAGGCCGTACTGTGCGTAAGTGAAACAAAATGTCAATCTGACGGTTATACATTGGGTTAGCATCTTGGACACAGCCTAACCTGGTAGGGTGGTTCCAGGAAACGGAATCGATTGAACAGCTTGAGGCGCATTCTGCTTTGGTGGTGGCAAATGCTGTGTGATGCGGAGGCTGCGAGTGAATGGCACACGTGGGCTCCGGCAGTACTGCGGTCCGCCACTGCATCTAATTTTGGGGAGGTGCTTCGCTTGGGGGCCAAGGAAGACTGCCTTGTAAGTCGAATTGCGGGAATTGTTACCATACGGGATGCGGTTCTATGTGCATCTGCAGGATGAGCGGGCAGGTGGTTTCGAACAGTATTGCGCCTGGGGTGTACGTATATGAGCGGAGGGCGGAATGAGTTCCGCGGATACGGTACGCTGGTGGTGGTACTGACAGGCGCAGATGGGCTGTGTTCTGGGGGCAATGTACAGTCCAGGCATCGGCAGGGCGACAGGTTATCTTGCCAGTGCAGAGACGGGTTCGGCTTTCGGATCAACGACTATCGTCGGAGTTGGTCAGGGGCGTCTACGCCCGAGCAGGAGTGCCCAACAGGGCTTGTTTGTGCCCACGGCAACGGCACAGCTACAACAGTTCAGGCGTGGGGCAGCTTCCCCGGTACGGAGGTGGTGGACGCCTTCAGGGTGTCATGGGTCAGGAGGTGCTCGTAGCTGTTTCCCACAGGTCCTATCCTGGACAAGTGTGTGTGCAAGCCCCTGGACGATGCAGTCTGGTGGGCAGTGATCGTGACACCAGCGTGGAAGGCGGCTCCTTAGTTCAGTCTGCTGCAATCGAAGCCTGGAGCAGGACAGGTGGCGTTGCCCAACCGAGAGGGTCTCCTGGGGGGCCCTGATGCACACACGACGGCCACAGGTTTCTGGAGCCTGTGGGTCGCCTGGTGCGTCGGTGCAGTGGACGTCGACGGAGTGTGCGCACCGGCTGCAGAGTTTAGTGGGGTAAGATTCTGTATCGTAAAACTTGCACGTTTTGAATCTGTCCTAAAGAGTAACACAGTGAGGAAAGATGCTACGAATGAGAATTGGAGATTCTACCAGAGAACTTGTTCTCGCAGGAGAATCTTAAGTTCTCATAGTAGAATTCGACGAAACTATGTTACGTTGAGTACCCTCCCGGCTCCCTGCTGTGTACTCTTACTGCGTGTGTCGCGGGCGAAAAGAGTGGAGGTAAGTAGAGAGGCAGGATGGAGGAGAAGTAGGGGCGGAAGTGACGTAAATTTGCATGCATTTCACAACGGAAATGACGCAAAACAACAGGTTACAAAGCGCCGCAGGACAGGGAAGGATCCCAAAGAGTAACACAGTTTCGTCGGATTTTACTCTGAGAACTAAGATTCTCATGCGAGAATAAGTTCTCTGGTAGAATCTTCAATTTTGATCCAACACGATTCAAGGGAGCATTTGTAATCGTGGAAAAGTAAACGATTAACCCAATGCGATCGACCACTGACGTGCGTTGATCTGGATTGTCGAGCGAAAACAACAAAGCCGTTATTCTCATTTATTCAGAAATTTAGTTTATTAGATCATCTTCTTTCCAATATCTAACATAACTCAAAGTTAAAACTAATTTCTAAGTTCTAACCATCACCAACCTTCGACACATACAATGCGTTTAGGACCGGGAAGCACTTACATTAATGCAATTTCTGAAAAATTGCGCCAACACGTACTTCCCGGTCGCGAATCACGTTTGTTTTGAAAGTTGGTGATGGTTAGAACTTTGAAATTAGTTTTAAAATTTGAATTATGTTAGATATTGGAAGGAAGAAGATTTAATAAACTAAATTTGTGAATAAATGAGAATAAAGGCTTTACGTAGTCACTAGACTGAATCCAGATCACAAACGTCAATGATTAATCGCCTAATTTGGTCGCGATCATGTTACCGAAACTTTGCATGGTTGGTTAGAAATTAGTTTTAGCTGCGAATTAGCTACCCATATTGAAAAAATGGACCACAGACCCCACTGCTAGTGAACGCTATCGTGACATTGCACTGATGAGTCCCAGAACCAAGCATCTTGTGCTACTGAAGTGCATCAGAAACCTCACCTCTACTTGTGATGCTCAATTTGGGTTTAAGAAACAACATTTCACTTCGATGGCAGTCTACACTGTGAAGGAGACTTTGCGACAATATCAGAGAGCTGGCTCTCGCTAGCCATGCTTATTTTGTGGATGTAGCAAAAGCCTTCCATAAAGTCGCACACCATTCCATATTTGATGCTCTCTATTATAAGCGAAGTATTCCCGCATATATCGTCAACCTCATAAGAGACTGTTATGAGAGACAGACTATTTGTGTAAACTGGGAGGGCTCCCTGTCTGCTCCTTTTAAGGCACACTGCGGCGTGCGGCGGTCCCTTGTCGCCTTTCCTGTTCTGCCTAGTTCTGGACGATACATTGTCTGGCATTTCTTTACTGAAAACTGGTTGCCAGACTAATGGTACCATGGCGACTGTGGTCACGTTTGCTGACGATATTATGCTCCTTTAAAAATTACCAAAAGCCTGCTACAGTGGTAGCTACTAGACTACTTTACTTCTGTATTGTGCTCGTTGCCCCAAGCAGAAGAGGTCTTTAATTCCTTTTGCACAGATTTGATTTCTTAACCATTTGGAATGGTTTTCGGCAGAGAGGACAACCGGGTCCCCCCTCTGTCCATCGATGGTTCCGAACTGGAGTGGGTCTCGTCTGTACGTTACCTGGGAGTTGTTCTTCGTGATGACTTTTCTGATGACGATCACCTGAAGAAGGTCCGTTCGGAACTGTGCAGGTGTGCCAACTCTGTGCTGCAAAAGTTCAGCTTTGCCACTAAGGCTAAGTTGCAGTTGCTAAAAACTCGGGTTTCGTGCTTCACGGGATCGCTACTTGTTCCATCTACAGAAGGGGTTCTCTGGGGGAACTGACGAGCATCTACCATGGACGGTGCCATAAAAAGAGCGCAATACCTTCCACGGTGGTCTCACAACCACCAGGCATGTACAGACGGTAGGGTGTTAACTTTTGAGCTTACCATGCTGCTGCTTCAGGCCACACTATGGCGTTCCTGCCCTTGTTAGCGCTGCCAGAGCGGCACGGACAGTTGGGGCTATGGCCTGGGAAGACCAGTGGCCTAGGGCTTGATGGGCATTGGCAGCTGGTTTGAGATCCGTATGCCCCATGACATGAAATCCCCGAGAATGCGTGCCCACGATCACATCCACGGCATGGAAGTTCTCCACGATGCTGATCAGAATACAGACTAAGGTGGCTTCTCTCCCGACCTTTGTATACATGTTGCCTACATCATACATTTATTTATCACGTTATCATTTTTGTTCTCTCCCTACTGTACCTTGTGTACGGTTAAAGCAAAAGTTTAAAAAAATTAAAATAAATAAAATAAAATAAATTATGTTGAATTTTAGAGGAGAGACCATACAATAACCTTAATTTGTGAATACAGTAAATGAGAACAAAAGCATTGTGTTAATAGACAAATTAAATTTACAAGCCCATGGAAGTTTAATACAAGATTTACGGTTATTTCTGACATCAAAATCCAACCAACATTTCAGATTTCGTCAGCAATTTCTTCACATTTCTTTGTGAGCTGCTTAACTAATGGCTATTCAGACTATATTAGTTTTTTAATATCAGTATCGAATATACATTCACTCTATAGTGACCGACTTACTTGATATTGGTAGCCAACTTGCTGCGCCGTAGGAAGAACGTTGTGAGCCACATTCTGAGCTTGTGAAACACTTACTGCTGGAGAAGCTTGTTGGAAAACTTGGTCCGAAAGAAGGTAACCACCCGTGCTAGTCCTCAAGGAGGCAGCTGCTGTTAATCCAGCTCTAACAGACTGCTCAGCCTGAGAGGTACTTAACATTGCTGCTGCTGCAGTATTCATCGTGTTCATCACGGATTGTTGCTGAGCTTGAGAAGTCACGTACGTCGTGACTGTGGGCTGTTGCTAAAACCAATATGTTCATGCAGATTAAAAAATGTAACAAACATTCTGAAATATTTCTTTAGACCACTTAGCACCCCATCAACAGTCCAAAATATTTTGGTACGATGAATGCTAGGCAAGTTAAATGTTATATGGCCTAACATACCTGGGACATGATAGCAGACTGCTGCTGCGCTTGATTGACCATGGCAGCTTGCTGAGCTGGCGTAAGCATAATCTGTTGTGAGGCATGCTGGGCTTGGCTGAATACGGCAGCAGCATGCTGTTGAAATGCTGTTGCTTGTGATGAGGAAAGTAAAACTGTTGATTGGGAGGCTTGTTGCTGTTGTTGCTGCTGGAGTTGCTGCAACTGTTGCTGCTGTTGTTGTTGCTGCTGCTGTTGGAGTTGTTGCTGCTGTTGTTGCTGTTGCTGCTGCAACTGTTGCTGTTGTTGTTGCTGAGCTGAAGCAAGGCTGGCAACAGCACCCATCTGTTGTGTCATGAGAACAATAGCTTGTTGCTGTTGTTCCTGCAAAGTTGTTTGAGCTTGCGTGAGCAAAGGCTGAGCCTGCACAAGTTGAGTTGGGGCTTGAGAGAGACTTGGAGGTGGCTGTTGAAACAGTTGATGACCAACAGCTTGAGCTTGGACGCCTGTAAAATTGAAATATAACAAAAACACACGATTATATGACATCACCCTACAAAAACCGGTAAACTCACCCTACAGAAACAGTAACTTACAAAACATACTTATAAATTCACTTCACTTGTGTATCTCAATCCAAATACAGTAATTAAAATTATATGATGGCCAGTGTGAGAAAGTATAAATTCATTCATTTACATTTGCCCAACGCTTTGTCATTACACTTTGAACAATTGTAAATGTAAATAGCATATTGTGCATTAAAATCTACTCTTTTAGGCCATTAAAAAAAAGTTGTTTCTCAGGCATCGCCGCACTGCCTAAAAGCCGCCGCACGGACCTTTTTTTCTTCATTTTACTTGCTATTTACCGCAGCGCTTGCAACAAAGTACGATTACGAGACACCGGACCAAAAAAAAAAACCATCGCGAGCACCATACCAACAATAGGGATAAGAGTATATCATTATTACTCTTATTATTACTACTATCTATTATTACTCTTAACAACAGTAATGTTGTTATTGGTGTGGCTAAAAAAAAAACGCCCACCCACCCGCATGGAAAATTTTTTTTGTTCGCACGAAAAACAACTTTCTTTTTTTTTTAATAGACTAATATATATTTTTTTATGAGAGGAGTTGTAACTGGCCTTTAGTTCATTACTTCTCACCATTAAAAGTTAAAAAATAAAAAATAAAATAGACCACGATTGGTTACATAAAGTGAAGTACTTAACAGTTTTAGTGAAATCCTTACAGGAGACTAACAAAATATAAAAAATGTGATAAACGTGTTTAAAATCACACAAAATCATCTATGCAAAGGACTTCAAATAATCTTTGTGTTTTGCGAAGGGTTAAATAAAACCCAAGAAATGAAATACACACATCAAATAGCCGCAACTGCCATTTAACCAGTTACACAACAAGATTTGCATAATGTAGTTTGCACCATGTCACCTCAAACATACGTTAAAAAAAAATGCAATTTACCATTATTGATCATGCCTGTTGTCGTCAAGCAAGGCTGGGTTAAGGCAAGGGAGTTGGTATACGTTACTGGACTCATGACAGCCGACGTAAATGCTGGCTGAGACGTCAAGATACTGGCTACTGGTTGTCCGGCAATAGCTGACGCAGTATACAACGGCTGTGCCACCATAGTTGTGCCTGTTGCAGTAACCAAGGGAGACGTTGCCATCTGGCTAAGGGCTACTTGTGACGCGAGACTAGGCCAAGCTGTACTGAGAGTGGTAATCGGCATAGAAACGGGACACGACATCAAACTTGGAATGCCAGAAGTTCCAAGACCCAGGCTTAAACCTGAAACTGATTTTGAACACGAATTAACTAATGGAGTGGATTTGCACATCAAAATATTAGAATCTAAAAAAGGTAAACAGTATTCAACTTGTGTAAAGCTAAGCAAACAAACAAAAAGAAAAATTAATATGAAAAAGGCTGCAAAAGGTACTGCATGGGTGAAATTTAAATTTAAGCTACCATTCAAGTATTACCAAATATACCGTAAAAGCATAATTCTAATGGATTTTGCAAATTAAAAAAATACACCATACTTTTAGGGCAATTAAAAAAAAAAAACTTTCTCAGGTAGTCCAGTCTCCACATCCCAGCTTCTTGCAGACCATTCCAAAAAAAAAATGGATTTCAGAAAGTTCATCAAAAATATTATCAATCAAACTGTTACACATAAACTCCACCAATAAATGCTACCAATAAATCAAAAGTGAGTAAAGGCTTAATAATGACACAAGCATGTATACCTTTTCTGGTTTTAACAAAAACATTTTCTTTTCTGCTCGACAAAACGTTTTTAACGGTCTTCCTGTGTAATTCTGGTTTGCAACTTTGCTTCAAACGGACATAAATTTTCCTGTTTTCCCCCCTTGTGTAAGATAATTTTCTACATTCACTGAAACTATGTAATGATGCAAACACTATTTCATGCAGGTTGCATGAAAATAGTAAAAGGATGTGTCCTTTAAATTTATTTGTAAACACAAATAATTATTAGCCTAAAGAATGATTGCTGTAGCAAGAGTAGATGATTTAAACTACATTTCTTTTAAAGTGAAACTTGCATTGCCTAAAATAGAGGTGGCTGAGGCTTAAAAGCTTATGTTGGGAAGTGTGAATTGTATTTCACGGCAATCATGTTATATTAACAGTTCAGCAACAAGCACAAAGTGTTCTCGGCAAATTTTCGACAAACAATGATGTTATGGATGTGACATTTCTCGTTTCCAGGTTTCGGATGGTGACGTTTCTCTTTTTCAGGTCTTACGGAGAACTTGAAACTTGGAGACCTATATCAGAGTTTGTACAAGTGACCACTGAACTCTAAAGCGTTCACTGGGAGCTAAGCACTTCTTGGCGCTCCATTTAGCATGCACTAGTTGTTCGACAGCAGGGTGGACTGGTCGGTTGATTGTTGGGTAGGCAGGTGGTTATACATTCATCATGGAAACATTTAACTTTTTAAAATGGTTAATTGCCATGGCTACCAATGCTCTCAAATGGGAGTCCTTGCGGGAATTGAGCACCAGCATGGTCATTGTTTGGTTATAATGTATGTCGTGCTGAGTGGCTTCAGTAAGCTGAAATACCATTTCTGGGGGTCATCAGCCTTGGTGGCTGTTATTATGTTTAAGAACACGGCGGCAGATATCTCTTCTCGTCTCGCCAAACAGACTGCGGGACATAAGACTTTCTGGGTGTTGGGGCAGTTTGGAATAAGATCCATCCTGGTCACACTAGCAGCCAGGGGGTTGGTGCTAGGGTGGGGCGTTAAGGACCTCCAGGGTTGCTATTCAAGTTACTCTGTCCTTTCTTCTTGTGGTGTAGTATTGTTGCCTGTTACTGGGGTTCTTGGTTGGGATTTTCCTGCCACCGATACAACAGACCCCCCCCTCCCTTTGATAGGCAACAAAGCCGCGCCTGCCAACGATACTACACCAGAAACAGAAAAAGGACAGAACAACTTTAACAGCAATGCAACCCCGAGTTCTTTAACGACCACCAGTGGGGGCACCAGCCCCTTCATGCAACCAGGTCCTGACCAGGGACGAGTGAAATTTATCCAGGGCCTTTACAGCATGACAGAGTTCCTATCCTGCAGCAACTTTAGCGGTGTCTGAAGTAGCTGTTATCGCACGACTGTTCGAGAACCACCTGAGCCTGTCCAAAGTTTAGGCAATTTTTACTAGGGCCCTAGACTGGTGCCACCACTGATGACCACCCCCCACCCGTAGTGAGCCCAGGATGGATCTTATTCAAAACTGCGGCAACACCCAGAAAGCAGTTTATCTTGTGTCCAGCAAGGAATGCTATGCAGTCTACGTTAGCGAGATGAGAAGAGGTATAAGCCGCCGTGGTCTTGACCATATAACAGCAACCAGGACAGATGACATCACAGAAATGGTATTGCAGCTTAAACTAAAGCCATTCAGCAAGACCTAGATTGGAACAAAACAATGACCAGGCTGGTGCCCAATTCCCACAAGGACTCCCCCACTTGAGAGCAATGGAAGCCCTGACAATTAACCACTTTGAAAAATTAATAAGGCTGGGCCCATACCACTTTTTACCGATCCGATCCGATACCGATTTCGAAGAAAAAAATCTGCCGATACAGAGCCCCGATACCGATCTTTTTTCTCTTTCTTTTTAACGGCTTAATTGTTGTTTGGGGCGTTGCAGTTATTTCAAATAAATAAAATAAATTCACAAAGAGTCCCTAATAAAGAAAAAAATTTGTGTAGATTTATATTTAACCAGACATAAGTGTGTTTCTACATAAATTAATGTTTTTAGTTTTTACATCTAGTACTGTAGTTCTACTGAATTCACATTTCTTCTCTTGTCACCACATTAAACTTACTAGTAAAGCTAGGACGATCTACTTTGTTACGGATACCAAATCCCCAATAACTGATCCAAGTTCCCAACCTACCGAAAAATGTAATACTGAAGTATGTCTTTATAAAAAAAAAATTACTTTTGAAATCGCTGCATAAACAAAGCATTGGCCTAAATAAATATAATTATTTTTTTTAAATATTGGTGTAAAATAATATTGCATAGCAAATATCATCTAAAAACACAAAACCTCATTAAAATGTTAACATTTTGTCTTGTAACTTCTTAACAGTAAGAGAATGCTGCTTGCAGTTTGGACCATTGGAAAGCTGGCGAAAAAACCTTCAAAATGGTGTATTCAAACGTCAAATTCGGTCGACGAGAAGTGAAAATATCTTCGATTTGGTTTATTACCGATTTATGGGGGTTTTACCGCCGATTCCCATCCGATACTGCAAATATCAGCAGAGATCGGTATCGGTATAGCCTTAAACATTTAATGTTCCTATGATAAACGCACAACCACCTGCTGGTCTTTCCAACCATTCACCAACTGGTCCAGCTGGCTGTCGGACAACTCGCGTATGCCAAATCAAGCACCAACAAGAGCTTGGCTCCCAGTGAGAGATCAAAAAACCGCATGACACACTGAAACGAACTCTGAGGTAGATCTTTAAGTATTAAGTTCTCGAACTCAGATGGAGATCTCCAAAGTTTTAAGTTCTCTGGGAGTCCTGAAGAAGACAAATGTCACATCACTGTTTGCTGAAAATTTGTCACAAATATTTATGTGTTTGTTGCTGTAACTTTGCATACAGGATGATTACGTGAAACGTGTCTGTTAAAATTCAAAATAACACTCCCTGTGGTTTTTTCCCCCATCTAATTCTGAATTAAGCCTGTAAGAGAAAAATCGTCTTACAAAACCATAGAGCAAAGGCAAAAAATTAGAGCAATAGCAATTTTCAATTTATTGAACATATGGAAGCCAACCAAATAGTAGGGGTTCTACGGTCGTACTGGAAATGCACAGAAACCTTACTTCCGTAAAAGATAAAAAGAAACGAAGAGAAATTTAGGCACCGAAAAGTTCGCAGTCAGTCAGGATCAGAAAACATGGATGGATAGCAAAGTGCAGTGCACCCAAGTGCGACAGCCACTGCAAAGGCAAGAAATTGGAGAATCGACTAGAAGTTCTTTGTGTGCCCCGAACAATTGGGTGTAGAAAATTTGATAATTCAGTGTTGAATTCATGCTATCTAGGGGAAGAATGCACCTATGTCAAGCAAACGGGCATAGATGGTTCGCCAGGACAAAAATGTATGAATTTTAGGACAAATGGACACTGGTTGCGAAATAACGTTTGTCTCCAAATTAGCTATATGTATTTTTTTTAGTGAGGCTTATCCACATACATTAATTTCAAATGAAATATGTACTGGACTTTTATAAAGTGTACTGTATGAAAGGGAACGCTTTTACGTCACCGATTTCTTCTTGATGTTGAGGAACCCAAACACAACTTATGGGTTCAACATGAAAAGTCGAGAGGTTCTTGTTCACAGTGGTAAACTGGCCGATACGACCAGTCATCTGGCACTGAGAGCTTTGCTATGCAGGATCCAGAAGAGGTTGAGAGATTGTAACGATACCGGTGGAGGATCGTTGGATCGGTGGAGGACCGGTGGATGATGGCAATATGCCATCATGCAATTCAAAAATTGGAGGTAAGTGACCACAGCGCTACTCGGCACACACTTGAGAATTTTGTGCCACATTTTTTCTTCAGCAAAGGCAAGCTATGCGAGTTTCAGGGTGTCCATGGTATCAAAACACTGGTGGGACTGCTGAAGAGACTAATAACTGCTATAAAACAGTCACACATCCTTGAAGGTGCGGAAGAACAAATACAGGGCGGTCCACAAAAAACTGACGACCCACAATTTTATAAGTCCAACTTTTCTAGTTTGCACCCCTCCGAACCAGGAAAGGACAAATCTTCCCATTCCATTATTTGATTTCTGTCCTCTCCTGTTTCTGAGGGGTGCTAACTAGAAAAGTTGGACTTAGAATATTTTGGATCATCACTTTTTTGTGGACCACCTGCATTTCCTGCATCAACTTCCCTTGTATTTTGGTTACAGTGAATACGGCAACGTCAAAAGTCAGTTGAACAGTCTCTTTGGCAAAGGCTAACAAGATCTGGGCTAGTTCTTGCTAGTTCTTGCTATGATTGCTGCGTGGCTAGGTATCCGTAATTTGGCTAGATACTGTTACATTTTCCTGGCAAAGAAGATTTGGGACTAACATCAGCAGCCGACTTAATGGCGAGCACGGTCTAGATGATCATGAAGGCTAAAATCAGACTGCACAAATTTGTGGTTGGGATGATGCAGGCAGAGTAAAATAAAGTAATATCAATTCAAGCCTGGAAGATTCTCCATTGCATGATTCCTCGGAAACCTGCATAAGTCCACGGGTCGTTTCATGCATGATTTACTGTATAAGAACAATTTACGTTAACCACTTGACTTATGTTTTTTTTATCTTATAGGCTATTTGTCTTATTTTTGTCCTATATTCGCATCCAAATCCATACCTTGCCAAAATTGTGACCGATTTTGAGGTTTGAATATACCATTCGAACAGTTTTTTCGAGAGCATTCGTGCTGGTGACTCACCTGTAAAGTCAGCAGCTCACAATAGTTTTTGAATTATTTAGCAAAAAATAAAATATAACCAAAAACGGATCTTACAAATTGGTTATGGAATCCACAGTTGGAAACAAAAACTATATCAAGAAAAATAAGATTCTGAATTACATTGGCTGTGCCATGGTACCAACTATATTGGTAACAAGCAATGTCAGAACCTTGGGTGAAAGTCAACCGTGTGATATTTATTTATTTATGTATGTTCCGTACACAAGGTACAATATAAAGGATATAAAAAACAAAAAAGTTGATAAAAAACATTGAGGGCAACTACAGCTCAGGGAAAGAGAATAAGGACAACAGACTATCCTCAGCATCTTGCAGGACTGCCATGCCCTGAACATGGTCGTGACCACGTTGCCGCAAAATTGCTAGTTCCCTTGGTGTTCGAACTTCGCACCAGCCACCAAGTGATAGTAGTCCTTTTGCAACAGTGCCTCCCAAGCCATAGCCCCAGCTTTCGGGGGCCACTCCGACAAGTCTTCACTAGCTGATTGGTCGAGGCCAGAACCCCAGAATCATTCTCCACAGGGCAGCCTGCTTCATCAGCACTGCAAGGTCGAGCGTGAACATTTTGCCATCACGACAGGCTTGATGGTTGTGACAGTGTCGAGAAAGGTGTTGAACCCTCTTGATCGCACCATGATAAACGACAGCAAGTTCTTTCATAGTTGTTTTCCGGAAGTCGACACATGCTGAAATGCCATAGAGTCCAGTAGCACGAGTCTTAGAAGCTGGATTTTACATTCATCAGATGCAAAGCTGAAGGTATGCAGCACCATGTTAGCTGACCTACAGAACTCACTACGAATCTTTCTCACATGAGCGTCATCAGTTAGGTCGGCTTAAGGTCCACTCCAAGACAACGAAAGTTCGTCACCCACGATAGTGTGTGTTTATTCATTAGTAGGGGGGCTGTAACTTCCTCACCTCTCCCAAAAACCATTCCAATAGATTTGTTGGCGTTGAAGGTAAGGCCCTTGTCACATGTTAGGTACACAAGTCAATCCAGCAGAAACTGAAGTGCCTGCCTGCTGGGAGCCAGGAAGACGATGCCGTCAGCGAAGGCAACGATGTTCACAGCGACGCCATTTATCCAACAGCCAGTTGACATTTTGGAAACGCTAGAAATTGCTCCATCGAGGACCAGGCAGAAGATGAAAGGCGATAGGGTATTTCCCTGCCGTACTCCACAAGTGGCCGTAAATGGGTCACAGAGGTGACCTTACCAGTTCACCTGGATGGCTTGTCTTTTATAGCAATTGACAATGAGGTCGGTGATATACGAAGGAAGCCCTCGCTGACGAAGAGCCAGAAACACTGAATAATGAGCCACCTTGTCGAAAGCTTTAGCAACGTCCACGAAGCAAGCGTACACCCGCGAACCCACTCTACAATATCTCCGGTTGGTCTTCTTTACAGTGTACACTGCCAGTGAGGTGGAGTGCTTCGTTTTGAACCCGAATTGAGCATCACACGTGGAAGTCATGGCTTTGATGCGACCCAGTATAATAAGGTCAGGAGTTTAGCAACAGGACTCATTATTGCGATGCCACGGTAATTGTCACTGGTGGTGGGGTCAGCAGTCGTTCTTTTCAGAATCGGCGTTAAAATAGTCCTGGTAGCAGGCTCTGGGGAATGAGCATGAGCAAGCGAGGCAGAAAGGATAAGGGCAATAAACTACGAGCCACAGGGCCAGCGAAGCGAAGATGTTCTGCATTTAGCTCATCAGGGCCAGCGGCCTTGTCCCTCTTCATGGCAAGTAGCAGGTGGCTAACCTTGCCAGAATTAATTTCCGGAGCGGGCGGGCATTCTCTCCTACAACTGGAATCGGTGGTGCCTATATCGCTGGCAGATTTGTCCTGCGGTGTTTCGGTGAAGATATTTTCGAACCTACACTTCCACATGTTACAGATAGCACTTGGGCCATTAGCTCCATCGACCGTATCGATGGAAGGTCTCGTAGCACGCCCAGTCCATCGAACAGCTGCCCAGAAACCAACATTGTCACGTGCATGAAGCGTATCCTGTAGTGCGGTTGCCCGGAGGGCAAGATCGTTCAAGCGGCACCAGCGCAGAGCATTCTTGAACGTCCGTCTAGTGTCGCGGCGGACTTCGTAACTGGCTCCCGTTCCGGGCCTACCATCATGAACCCAGGTGGAAAGAGCTTGCAGGTGGGCAGAGTAGAGTAGAGGCCTTTGACGTGGTCATTCCATCCAGGTATTCGGTGTTGGGGAAATATAGCTATCTTTACGTCTAGCGCGGACTAACGGCGCTTAGCACTACGTACAGGAAAAACGACACACGTTGTACTACATTTACCGTAGCGGAGTAGACAATGGAACTCCCGTGGTGTTCATGGACGAAGCTGCCGACTTATACCGACGCTCTGGACCCATGTAGACATGCATCGGCTGGCCAGCCCAAAACGTTTCAGCAATCAGCGTTAAATTCCTAACTAATAGGAGCACAGGCCCTAGCTATCCTAACAGCTAAGTTCGGACACGTCCGACGCCTGCCATAACTCGTTACCGAAGACCAAAGCACGTGGCCAACAATCGTCACGTGCTAACACTTGTCGTTGTTCAAGCAAGGACACGAACTATTCGCGCCCTTTCCTAACATTCGGCGTGCTCCATTGGTGGTTGGGTGACTAGGCAGCGTCTGATGGGCCGCCTCCATAAGGACAGCAACAAGTAGGGCTGCCTCTCTGTCAATGTCTTGACGGTGAGCGTGTAATTCCCACCTATTACTTCTACAAGTTAATCCATCACATGCTTCAAAAAGCATGAGAGCGTTTGATACGTGATCAGCATATGCTCTTCTATGCTCAATTGTTGCGTGCCTCCAGCGTATTTTAGTGTGGTTTACCCGTGGTATACCCAAGGTTGGCAGCTGGATGTCTGCAGATGGTGAAGCGAACGGCAAGCCCAAGGCGATACCTAATGGAAGATGATCAGAGCCCAGTGTTGTTTCATCGATACAAACCTTAACAACCGCATCAGCTATCCGTGTTGTACCGCAGATGCGATCCAATCAAGATTTGACGTCCTGAGAGTGACTAATGTACGTACAGGTGTTATCCGGCAACACGCTATCAAGGAAGGTCAGGCCCATGCCCAACAACTCCCTCGGCAACCAACTCAGAGTAATGACAAGCCCTTCTGAGGTCGGCATTATAATCTCCAGCAACTAGAATAAAGTCAGGGTCTACTGCCTGTATAAACATTTCAATCTCGCTAAGGACCAACAGTAGCTCTTCATAGGTATCCTCAATGTGCTTGTCGGTAGGAGCATATACAGCAGCAATGGCAAAACGCGTCCCCTCGTTGGTCTGGAAGGAGAGACCTAATACTCTCGAGCTGTCAAAAGAATGTACAGTAGGGCGACCAGCGCTACTTATTTTGGTTGAATTTATGAACCCATAACCAGAATTCACCTTATCTCTATCCCTGCACCAATGCTAGCAGCAATCTATAGGCATCAAGATCAACCTCACTCACGGAGTCCAATTGATTTCAAGTTTCAATTCTGTTGCTGTCCTGAATTCATCACTGTGCTGCATGACTGCCACTTGAGAAAATAAGGCTGAAAGTCAAAGAGTTATCAGGACACTTCACCCTACCTACCCTAATGGTATTATCGTTATTTTGAATAACACCTATGAATGAAAATGAGGAAGCTGTTGACTGTTTACGCCGGCCAGCGACACAGATAGTCAGGTGGAGACTATTAGGTTCTGGAAAGGAACGGCAGCAGATGGGAAAGCTGATAATGCTAGTTGAAAATTACAAAATTTCTCTGTAGTAGCATTGTGGGAAACCACTAAATAAGAAAATGACGAGTGGTAAACATAAGCGGGTTTGAAAGGATTGAAAGTTTAAGATATTTTTCAGCATTTGTCATCCTTACCTTTAAATAACTAACAAAAATTGAAAAATAATTTCACTAATACTAATTATTAAGGCTGTACCGAACGAGAATTTTCCAGCCGAACCGAACCAAACCGAACAAATCTTAAATAAGCCGAACACCGAACACATCCGAACCTACCAAAAATGTACCAAACCAATCTTAAACTAAAATGTAAAAGAACTCAGTTCAAAGATTCATCAAAGCTTGAGTTTCTTAACAAATTTAGGTATTTTCTAAGGCTGTACAGATGCAGATACCGTATCGGTAAATCTGCAGATATTCAACGTATCGGAATCGGTATTTCTTAGAGATTCCTTTGCAGATACCACACTTCACCCTTGATGATGTAGAGTTTCATGTTTCCTGCCTGCTGTCTGCCACAGTTATGGAAATTGAAGTGCAACACAAAGTTTCATCCTGAATAAAATCATTATCTGCATCGAGAACTTTGTGTTCCCTGCCTTCAGACGGTCAAGATTCCAAAAATAACAGTGCAACACGAAGTCTCGTCATGAATTAAATCAGTATCGGCGTCGGTATCGGTTTAACAGATATCATGCGGTATTGGATCGGTATCTGTATCGGATCGGTAGAAGTGGTATCGGTACAGCCTTAGTATTTTCACATAAACTTGTAAGTCCATAGAAGTTGAAACTCTGTTTAAACACAAAAAAATCGCCACTACTTTTACATTTTCCCTTATAACGTCTGAACCGTTAGAGCTAGGAACTTGTGGTTTGGACCAACAAAAGCTGGTGAAAATACCTACAAAATGGTGTATCCAAACTTAAAATCCGTCGATTATAAGTGAAAATATGTTCGGTTTGGTATTTTGCGTTTGAAAGACCGAACACCGAACACCCTCTGTTCGGCCATGTTCGGTTCGGTACAGCCTTACTAATTATCATGCTAAGTACAAATATATGAGGCTCAAATTCAAAAGTCAACACTATTCAGTGTACTGCCAATTTTCGATGGGTAGATGACGAAAAATTAATTATTGTCGTATCTTCATCAGGCTGCTTTAAAACGTGTTTTCTTCTGCTGATATTACTAGTTTTGCTTACTTCGTTGAGGGTGCGTTTCAAACTTGGCAGGTCTCGTAGCCTGCTGTATGCATTAGGCCTCTCCAGTCGCTCATGCCATTTGTTGGTGAGGAGTTTGCCAAACTGTCGTTTAAGGAGCTCGATTGATAGAGACGACGGTCCCTGGAAGTTCATGAGCAGTGTGCCCGTTGTAACTTGTGCTAAATAGCCAAAGATTCTAGCCTCTTAAATGACTGTCTTTCTAGGAATTAGAGACAATAAGAGTAGCCGTTTTCTCCCACGCTATCTTGCGGTCGTGCCCAAGCAGTGAGCTGTGATGCTGTTTGCTTTAACTCTATTTCATTATCCGCTACATGTTGTTTGACCATCTTGACGACTCCTTTCCTTGTTTCTCCGATATACTTCATATTTCGGAACATTCAAAGTAGAATGGTTGGATTTTTTACTAATAAACTATGTTAACTAAGGTTAACTATGAACATAGTTAACAAATGAACTACAAATTAATATGATGTAAGTATGCTTCCTGAAAAGGTTGACTAGATGGTAAACAAAGTATCAAATATTTTCGCCTCCAAAGAGTAGGATGAGTTTTATACTCTTTATGCTTCATTATTTAATTACATACTCTAAACAATTAAGACAGTTTGACTTGGATTTAACTCGAGGTAAATGTAGGCCACTGGATAATCACATGCCATTACCCACTGCAATGTTGATCTTTCACTCTCTGAACCCTATTGATGCCAGCCAGAAATTGATCCCACCCACTAGCTAGAACCAGCCAGTTTAACGCAATGCAAGAAACAATTGCATGTCTGCATTAAAATTCATGAACTCCCTTTAAAAACGTAGTGGAAGCTTAATTTTTTAAGAGCTCACAAAAATTAGGCATTAACCCCAATATTCACACACAAAAAAACAAATGTATTACAAATCAATAAAATGTAACACAGAACTGGCTTTGAGAGCAAATCTGACCAACTTTATATGTTGAAAGGGTACTTTTGTTTGGCATAAACATAATGATCTGCCTGTTAGCCTTCTTCACACCAAAAATAAGGCAAAAATGTTTGCAACTTTTTTTTTTATATAGATAAAATTGTCGAGTCTGCCAGCAGTGCATTAATCCCACTCCGGAGTGGCTACACTGCTTAGCAGCTTTCTTCTACTCAAGAAAATTTAGGCCTATTTCGTGGACTGACATACAACTTAATAAAGTGGCTCCCATAAATTTTACGGGTTCAGCGTACGATATCTGGCTCAGGATAACTGAGCTTGCACAAACGTGAGTTCGTACTATAGTACCATTATCATCTATAAGGAAGTAATTAAATGGAATGCAGCCAAGGGGGTACCCAAAGTCTACCAAGTCTTCAGACAAGGGGTATATTTTTGGGTCTTGCATGTCGGTTTCGAAGATATATCTACGAGTTTCTCACATTTCCAGCCTTAACAATTATTTACCGATTGTGTGAATGCCAGAAAAATGAATGTTTCAAGATGACTTGACATGGAGTCTCACCACTATCTTGTTTAGGGTGGTATACTACTGGTAAGTAATTTGCTACATTACGAAAAAAGTGCTCAATTATGTTCTGATCAAGTTACGAGTTGACGTCTACAAGTTTCAAATGATGTTGTAGGTTCCTAAAATTGCCATACGCTAAACTAACTAAATCATATTTTTATGCATCAAAAACAATACACTCGGATCGACGATCGAATTAACTCAAAAGGCTAAGTAAAGATGACAAGTTTTGGGCACTTAATCAAAGCAGTTTATCAAAGAAAAAGAGAGAATTGCCGGCTAACGGCTAAATTTTGTTTCTATTGCTTAAAACGATAATGTACATTACCTGTAAATTTTAGCATTTTTATTCTGAAATGCTTTTTTCCCTCTCGAGATTTAATTTTAGCCAATCACCAGCCCCTCCCTGGCTGGAGTTCGAAAAAATGGTCACTATTTTCAGTACAAAAAAATAATAGAAAAAGTATAGCCTCGGAAATTTTTCAGCTCTTCTGTTTTTTATGGGCCATCCTGTATATTAAGGAGGGGGCTCCAGGGGGCAATTTGCCATCAGCCCCACACAACGTAGCTATGCCACTGTTATTTTGTGTCTAGTTTCAACCATCCTGAAACATTTGACTCATGGCTTCTTCCAGTTGTTTTAAAGCTCTAGTGTTCTTTGCTTTCTCTGCTTTCCTTTGAATTGGGGGGGAGGGGGGATTGAGGCTTAATGGCGCGCTTGGTCATTAGCACCAACCTCAGTCACAGTGCAGTGCAGTGGTCCGGGTTCCCGCTGCACCACACATTACAGAGATATTATTCAAACCCTCAATCTGAATCTCGTCATACATCTGTACCTCCTGCAAAAATTGAAAAACACCGGACAGGAGGACAGATTTATCGCCCAATTGATGCGCAATGTCATGCGGTAGACGGAAACGACGACGAACACCATCAAGATGGCGACAATCAACAAGGAAGTGCCGGACCGTAAGTGGCCGTCGACACCAATAACATTCAGGAGAGTCAACCCCCGCAAAAGGAAACAGTGAGTAAGACGGGTGTGACCAATGCGCAAACGGGCCAACACTACCTCCTCACGGCGACTGCGGCGACACGCCGAGTGCCATTCCTCGACAGTGCCTTTAATAGCTCGTAACTTATTACCGTCCTGTCGGTCCCACAAGGTTTGCCAAAAAGCGTGTAACCTCAGACGAAGAGCTGGAAAGGCGTCTGAGGGAACAAGGCTGAGATCCCTTTCGAGAGGGCCAGAAAGGGCCCCTTTCGCTGCAGAATCAGCTTGCTCATTTCCACCAATCCCAACATGGCCCGGGATCCAGCAGAAAAGCACGGTTTTCCGCTGGCCAGTCAAGCGAGAAAGCAAAGCTTGGACACGTTGTGTCAAGGGGTTCCGAGGATTGTAATTCGCCAAGGACTCCAGGGCACTCATGGAATCGCTAAAGACAATGAAATGGGTGCCCTGAAGGTCAAGGATCCATTCCACCGCCAAACCACGAGCCAAAAGCTCTGCAGAAAACACAGAATAGCCTGATGGAAGGCGATGGGCAACCGTTACTCCCTTACTAACACAAGCACACGCCACGCCAACGTCCGACTTCGACCCATCAGTAAACAGCCGCTGATAACCGGCGTACTGGGAACACAGCCGCTGGAACTCCTGCAAGTACCTTCCTGGTAGAGTGGAACCCTCGGGGGGGACGCCTGAGCCCTTGAATTGCTTTGTATTGCTTTGAAAATTGCTTTGCTTTCCTGCATAGCTCTTTGCTTTGGTTAATATTACTTTGCATTGCCTTGCTTTGCTTTGTTTTGTTTCGCTTTACTTCGCTTTGGCTTTGTTCTTAGGCATCCATCTCTTGCGAATGGATGGCTAGGAGTTGCGATGGTGGCTAAAGACAGATCGCTTTCAACAAACGTGAATACAGAGGAAATAAAACAGCGTTAAACTACTTGTACGGCGTTAAACACATCAAAAAAAAATTTCGGAAGCAGAAAGCGATGCTGTAATACAAGCATAACCAGTGGATGTTATAATTTCAAGGTTTCCCATGCAATTTTTATACCCGTAGACCGCCGAGTTATTTTACTGGAGTATGCAACAAACATGTTTAATGGAAGTATACAACAACCATGGTTTGGCCGTGGTCATTTCTGCAGGTTTGATAAAAGTAGCGTAGGACCCACAAGGGCTAAATTTAGCTGGGTTTGGCTATTGAGTCAGGTGGAGTATTGCGGAAACTGCATTGCATTACATAACCAAACCCAAGTCTACAGAACATTATTTCCATTTAAAAAAAAATAAACAATCACAAAATTACAGCACCAGGGCAAACACAACTGCCCGATAAAAATAGACTGATCTGCTACTTTCAAATCACTTCTTGTTGTGTATGCTTCAAATGCACACAACTTGGAAGTCCATCCACACCCCCTCCCCCCAATTTTTTTTTCTCTTTCGGTTACTGTCAAGAGCCGGAGAAGTAGCCATTATTTCTGAGCAACTACTCACTCTGTAGAACCCTACTCAGAAGTCAGAACTACCAAGTCCATGCCACAGACTTACACAAGCTTACATTGCCACTAGATTCTTTCGAGGTCGGAAGCAATACGTCTTATTTTTTTGTAATTTTTCCTGACTAGTGACGCCATTTGAGAGAATACCAAGAAAGATAGGCCTAGTGAACATACGGCCGAATGGTCATAAACAAATCTTCCCGATACTATTACGAGTTTAAATTCGGTGTACATGATTTGACACAAAGCAAATTTCAGATGAGTCAACTATATTGACAGAATGGAAAAAGCTTTCATGACCGCAGCACTTTCTGCCATCTTGTGATCACACATAAAGCTTCGCTAAGAATGAGCTTTCTAATGGACAGTAAATGTGGCGATGAGATATATCAACAGAATATAAAATATGGATTAGATGTCTTGAATATTACCAGCCAGCTACTACTGAAAATGCAAGATGCTAAAATACATATGAACATAAAACAAATGGCTACCTGCTGACAGAACACCTATAGAATTTGAGACAAGTAATGTAACAGCTGCAATCCACTATCTACAGTTTAAAAAAAAAGACGGTAAGTTGATTTAATGCACAAGACATTAAACGGACCTGGATTTGCCTGTAAAGTGACAGTTGAAGGCTGGATAGCAAACGCGGCAGCAAGTGTCTGCTGCTGCTGCCACTGGGCAAATTCTTGTTGCACCTAGAAGATAACATAAACATAAATACAATTTTTTCAACAACACACACGTCCGTTACTAGGCTCCACTGTTTGAGAAGTAACTAACAGTTTGAATGAGGTTGGCGGCCAACTCCTTTGCAGCTTGCAAACCTTCAGGTTTTGGATGCCTAAGGGGAAAAAATAAAAAAGAAAACGTAAAACACTAGTGACAACGTAACCAAAAATAGAGAAAAAAAAAAGCATAAATGTTACAAATTTGAAATTGGCAGATGTGTGTTAGGTCCATGAGGTGAAGACCGACCAATGTTGATATCGCATTTTGGCATCTGAATTGATTTTAAAGGTCTTAGTTAACATTCGTCATCTGATTGCTTTCACTGCTGATATACCTGCTTGTGATAGGTTTTTATTCTTAAGACGTATTAAAAGAACAGTAGTAGTTACTCGTTAGGACTGCCCAGCACACACTAACATATTACAGTCCTGTATAGGGCAAAATTTACAGGGGTCGCAGCAAAAAATCACAAAAAGTAGGAACAAAAGTAGGAACTGCTGCCAGAAAAAATTATGAAATAATTCAAGACTGAACAGAAAAAAAATCCGGAAAAAATATCATCGGGAATAATTTTTGGAGGGTTTAAACACTTTGGAGCCTGACGTAATGTTTTGCGCATGTCCGCCGGTCCTGACCATACACAATTAACATAATTTTTTTGCGAGATAGTAGATAAAAGTCCACACTTTTTGGAAACGTTGGTGAAAATAAAAAAAAAATAAAAAATTATTTATTTTTGTAAAAAAATTAGGAAAAAAACCGAAATATTTGTGTTTCAACTAAAGTATGACGAAAGCATACTAGTAACAAACAAAGCTGCTGAAGTCTGAAATAAAAACTCCAAATTAGCTGTAATAATATTTGTTCACTGTAATTACTTTCTGGCACAGAATTCGAGCCTCTCTGTGGCGTGTTACTTTCAATAAAATCGCCAGTTTCAGTTTCATTTTCGTCTGACAACACCACGTTGGCATTCACTTCAAAAAAGGCGCTCCAGCTAGAACCCTAAAAACAGAAGTTCTACTGCTTGGTGCTGCCATCTAGTGATTGAAAAGTGAACTAATATGTCCAACAAAGACTGGATAAGCCACAGCGGACGCACTGCCCTCCACCGTTTTGTATAGTAAGTGTGAGACGTACCAGTACGTCCTAAGGCACTCAGTAACAATTAATGAAAACGTACTAGTACGTCTCTTTAGGATCCAAAGTGTTAATGCATTGTTGGTAAAAAGGAAAATTTTTAAATAAACACTGAAGTTTGTGATAATAAACCGTGAAACCTGATTTTAATTAGGTAACACTTTAAGTATTAGGCAATAATCACTGAGATGGTAATTACACTAAATAAAACCAACGTGCCATATTATTATTTGCGCGAGTTGGCTTTCTTTATTCCATTTTTTTCTGCAGAAGGAAGTTTATTTTGTATTATATCTTTGTGTTCCTTACTTTGGTTTTGATCTATTTTGTTTTTCAATTTGTATACATATGGGCTAGCCTATGAACTAATTATCAAGTTTTGATACAACATTCTTGGTAAACTAATATTACTCCAGTACTAACTAACATGAAGATAAAGTTAAAAATTATATTCATTTATTAGGCAAATCTAAATGTTCTTATTAACACAAAGAGTTCAGCAAGCAAAATACCCATACACCCCCACCCCTCAAAGTAAAATTTCGTGGTACTACAGGCACATGGTACAAATGTGATAATGAATGTTATTACGATTGAGAAATTGTACTGCACATTATACATCAATTTCAGTTTAATATTTGAATTCAAACGAAGCGACCACACGTCAAGATGGAGTAAACAAATCTCTCCAACATCGAAAACAAATTTGTCAGGGAACTACTACCTACAGGAAACCACACAGTTAGTTGAAAATTTGCGCTCGACAGAGTAGTAACTTTTGGAAAAAGCATGCAGGGCTCGAAATGAGCGGTATCGCATCGCAGTTTGCACCACAATTTTTGACATTAGCGATACAAAATTGAAATTTTGCGTAGCAGTTTAGCGACGCAATATCACGGCGAAAGAACTTTATAACTACGTTAAAAAATCCTTTTGCAGTAGGCCTAGCCCATTTGCAATAGAACATTCATTGTGTTCCGTAAAATTCTTAATTCCAATCCCTACAGAAGTTAAGTTAGTCTTATACCACGTGCAAAGAATGAAATTGAACGATACACAATCGTAACATAAGGCATCAGAATATTTAAGTATTACAAAAATTATGGAATTTATACATCACACAATTACCTTCTCTTGTCTAGCTGAACCATCAATTAAAACGAAAACGTCCTTTTGCCTTTCAAGAAAAATAATTATGCTTCCTGAAAAATGCTAACCATTATTTTGTGATTGCTACGCGAATTTTTATTTTGCATCGCTATTATGCTACACACTTTTTTCTGGACATTTCGAGTCCTGGCATGTGTACACAAATCAAAGGAATCCTTTGATATTTTTCATTTTGCCTTCATTTCAGGTTTGGCGAAATCTGAATGTCTTACCTAAGATGATTATTACTACTTAAAAAAAGGATAACCAGCAAATGATGTTCATGGGAACACTTTTGAGCTGGCATAATTGGTTAACAGGAAATTTATAGTTTTGTTTGTTAAGCCTACCAGACAAAGATTTCAGAAAACTTCAATCTCATTGAGATAAGCGGTCAATTGCATGAAATTTCAGTTTTAAGTCATATGTCAGAGTTTGCCCAACTAAACATGATCGAAAATAGCGTTAATTCTGCAATTTTACTTTGGTTGAAGTTCATATTAAAGACAGTCACTTACGCAAAACCAAAAATCGTCCAAATTCCACTATTCAAACTTACAAATTTTCAACTATCTCTACTGATAGTCTTCTTCAGGCAAGAGTCATGAGACCTGCACAACCACCACCACCACCGAACTTTCTAAAGCTCTTCAGGCAAGAGTCATGAGACCTGCACAACAACCACCACCACCACCGAACTTTCTAAAGCTCTGCAGGCAAGAGTCATGAGACCTGCACAACAACCACCACCACCACCACCACCGAACTTTCTAAAGCTCTTCAGGCAAGAGTCATGAGACCTGCACAACAACCACCACCACCACCGAACTTTCTAAAGTCCACTACTTTCAAATTTCCCTCCTCTTTCCCAGTGAGCCTTGGAACTCAGTCAGCTTTCAAGCTCAATGTCTGAGTTGGTTCCCTCATCAATACTGGCGCTGTTGCTGAACGAAGGTAAGAATTTTTGCCAACTCGCACAATGAGCTTGCAAGCTGACCGAGTTCCAAGGCTCACTGGGAAAGAGGAGGGAAATTTGAAAGTAGTAAACTTGCGAAAGTTCGTTGGTGGTGGTTGTTTTGCAAGTCTCATGACTCATGCCTGAATAAGACTATCAGTAGAGATAGTCGAAAATTTGCAAGTTTGAATAGTGGAACTTGGACGATTTTTGGTTTTGCGTAAGTGACTGTCTTTAATATAAACATGATCAAAATAAATAATAAATTTTCTTGGTCAAGGCTAGAAGTTACTTGGGAAGTAAATCCAGGATGGCTAACTTATCACACCAGACAATAGTAACCAGTATTCAGATATAAAGCCACATGCCACAGTTTTTCTTTTTAAGTTTTTGACTAAAGTCAATGTTTTATTTGATGCATTGCTAATTTGATTTGAATGGATTTGGTTTGATTTTGACAACATAACAAAATCAAATTCTAATAGTTTTGATTTTCACATTCCTACAATGAAGTGTTGTTCTACAAAGTTTTTTGCTTATATTTTAATTAAATACTAACCAATTCAACAAATCGCAAGTAGGAAAAAATAGGAAAAGTAGAACCGATAGAAAAAAGTAGGGAAAGTAGGACTGCTGCGACCCCTGCATTTAAGACAGCAGAACTGTCTATCCTGCCGAGGCAACAACTCCACTTAAAAACAATGCATTAAACACGCTTCAGGCAAACAAGTAACTATTACTCCACTTTAGTTTCTTTTGACATAAAATAACACATTTTAGAGCATTTTTATGAGTTTTTTAACACTGTAAAGTATAAGCTCAGAAGTAAAGCAGCAGGCAATAAAACGGTGCGAATACAATAACGGTTGCACAATAAACAGGCTTGGACTCGTACCACTTTTTTCCAATTACAATCCTATAGCTGAAAGCTAAAAATGAAATTTTGTTGGCCAATTTAATAAGATGCAACCTTACCAAGTGTATTACAAACAAAGGAGCAGCAACTTCCAAAAAGCTTTCATTTACTGCTGAAGCTGGTTTTTGGGCTTAGTTGTTACATTTATTCAACAATTCTTAAACTATTTAGCTAATGCCACATGATTAGCACAAATAGCTGCTATGTAAAAATGTCACATGGCTTGTTTGAAAATTTTAGTCCATGTTTACGTCTTGTAAGCTTAGATTTCGAAGGTAAGGATATTCACCGTTCTAATATCCTTGCGAATTTTCGACAGTCTGGTTTTTCTGGAGTTGGAGGGGCTCAGAAGTTCAGAATGACTGTCTTCGTCAGACTACCACATCACCGCTCACTTCGAACGATCACGATGAAGTGAGCGGTGATGTGGTAGCGTGATGAAGACAGTCGTCATGAGTCCCTCCTCTATAAAAACCAGACTGTCGAAAATTTGCAAGGATATTGGAATGGTGAATATCCTTTCCTTTGAAATCTAAGCGTACAAGACTTAAAAATAGGAGCTTACAAATGCATGCACATCCATAGGACGTGGGAGTATTCATGTTGTAACTCTCGCTTTGCATTCCTCCGCTGGTCACCTAGGAAACACGCTGCAAATGTAACTTTCTGGCATCTTCACTTCACATTGTCAAAATTGTATTTCCCAAAGTAATGCTAACAGGCATTAACTTGCCGGCATGCACAAGACCAGGCTTAGGCTTGGAGCTGGGAGGCGCGTTGCACAATTTCAATCTGTCGGCCATGGTTTGAAAAACAAAACCTGTTTTTCCCTTCAAGGTCTTTTAAATGCTACTTGTTGCGAAATGACATACGCTTGTATGGGTCTCACTACAAGCGGTGGAACATTAGAATTGTGTTGGAAACTTCTGCATTATGCCGCTCCTTTCACAACCAATATCTGTTGAAGACAAAAAAAAAAAAACAACTCCGTGGTATACGGAAATAAAAGTGGATGAAATTTATGCATTTCAATTATGCATTTTATTGATAAAAAAAAAATAGAAGGGAAAAAATCGGACAATAAGCACAATTAACAGCCCATTCTGATTTGATACATGATCATCGGTAACACTATATAGCACCATTTTGAAAAAAGTTCTACATCAACTTCTAAAGCTTGGGAAGTGCATCTTTCTGGATACGTAAATTAGGTGTTTTACAACCGCTACTAAACAACTTCACATGTATATGGCATCGCATGATAACTTTACAAAGCCACTAGGGATGCCTATACAGAATGAATATTCTTATCTGAAAGGAAATGAATTCACAACGCTGACTCCTCCATAACACAAATCCAAGAAACAACTGTGCGAAAAAGTGTCACAAATCTTCTATATCCGGAATTATGAAAATACTAATAATGAACACTTCTGGCAGCTGACCCTGCTACTACTTACTGGCCAAGACATTAGCTTGCCCTACCCTCTTCTAGGAAAAACAGGCGACTACGAAACAAAAGTAAGTAAAATCGTACCAATCAACAACTTAAACATGCTAAAAATGTTGTTATTCAACTTGTCCATAGGCGGCATTCGTTTAAGGTAAATACTGCACATCAACACTCAATATTAAATAATTATAAATTTGGGTCAAATACAACTTGAAACCAATGTCAATAGAAAACTGGAGTCCTTCTGTGCAATTTTACCGCTTTACAGCAATTTAGCCAGGCATGTGTACAAGTGGAAACAACATACAAACTTAAAACAGCACATGTCATTCGTCTTGTTGTTGATGCTTACTAAGCTTCATTCCGACCTTTTTTTCTGTTTCTCTACACCCGAAATCCAGGGGTGTGCGATACCAAGTTTATCAACTCGATACTGATACTTTTTTTCTACACCAATACGTTTTTAAAGAGAGTAGTTGGAATAAACAAAGCAAAATGACTTCATCTATAGCTTCCTTTATTCCTCAGTTACAATTAAACCTTCAAATGAAAATATTTTACATGTCAACTACGTTACGTTTAATATGACTAACCTTCTCTATTATATTAAGTAAAGTTTTATTAATAATAATTGATTTTAATCAGCACATCCTACGAAATAGACAACTGTTCAGTATGGAAATAAAAAAAAAAACAACAGACTACTGAGACTAGCCTACATGGATTTTATTTAAATTTTGATGTATTTGACAACTGTACGGCCAAGAATTTTGAAGGTTAACTGGAATGGTGACACGCAGTTTTACATATAATTTTTACTTTTCATTATCATAATAATTAAAACCTATTTTAAGATCAGTTAGAAATATTAAGGCATTTTGTGTTTTTTAAAACACTTTGTAGTGATCACAAGCTATTATAAGTGATAATAAATGAAATATAAGTGACTACAAGTGGTTTAACCTGGTACAGATAGATTAAGTTTTTGAATGCAGTTTAGTATAAGCTACAGTGGAAAGGAGTTTCGGAAGATCGACGTTGTGAAAGAGATTACCTTTTAACATGTTGAAACGCACATTAGTAAGGACATGTAATTTCCACGATAATACTAGGCACAATTTTGCGGTGAGTTTTCTTGCGATGAAGGTGCAAGTTTGCAGGATTTTGATGTAATATTGTGGTGATGGATATGGCGGCTGAATTCGTTAATGACATCCCCTTGACGAAATTTATAACAAAAATTACAACGGTGAACGCAAATATGGGCGCACAATTGCAGCCCAACTTTGTTACATAAATACGCACCACGTACATGGCTGATGATGATGATCGATTGTTCACTTACGGCTACCTAGTTCCAACAGCATTATTTGGTGCAGATTCACCTGAGTATTGTTTCGGTGAGAACTGCTCCATAATTTTGTTCCAGTAACTAGTTGTCAATTACACTGGCTGTTTTTCATTAAATTTATTTCATGAAAAATGAAGTCATTTTTGCGGTAAATTTTATGCTATTTTTGGAAATTTGTGGCATTTTGCGACATTTATTGAATTTTGCGACAATTAATTTGGTGTTTTTGCTTCAGTTAGTGATTGTTTACCTACCACATCAAGAATAATTTTCCTAACTCATTTAGAGAAAATGTTACGAAATTTGCGATTTCGCAAAATCGCAGAAATTACATGTCCTTACACATTAGCCAATCGGCATCAAAAAGTAAGAGAAGAAGCTTGTGCAATGAAAGAGTTCGCTCTCTTCTCCCATCGATCCACGATGCAAGTAAACATCTAAAATTTTGTCAAATTCGTGGTAGTACAGTGGCGCGGGGGTAACCAACAACAGTGGCTCGCAAACACCAGCGCCAGTGATGTAATCAAACAATGGAGTTTGGACAAATATGGTTCAAAGTTAACAACGAATAAACTCTACGTAAATCTGACTGAGCAGTGACCACTAAAATAAGGAAACTTTCGGTAGGAAAAATACTGCATTTAGGGAAACCAGAAAGGACATAGCTTAACTTGTTTAGTTAGGATGTAGTTTATAGTTTAGCTCACACACAGGGCAATTTAGAGTGACATTTTGTTATAAAGTTCGTAACACTGCGGCAAGAGTTGAAGAGGATCGCATGGTGAATTCCAACTAATTCAGAACCAAAAGGGAACAGGGCATGATTATAAATAGTGGAAATCCAGGAGTTTGATGGTCTTTTCATGGCTATAAAACCCACGTCACAAGTCATGTTAGCTATGAATGAGCAATAATGTTTGAGTTTTCACAACTTATACATGAAAATTATATGTGTAATACCTATTGTGTTTATTTTATGTTTTAATGTTGGGTTTCCCATGTTCCTTAAATTTTACACTAACAACATATTTCAGTCTGAAAATTTCATGCAAACATTGAACTCTTCAGGCATGAGAGTGGCCTTGAACAAAAAAAAGCTGAAAAGTATTTTTGAGCAAAAAAATAAAAAATACGAAGGATTTTTCTGAAAATTAGCTGAATACTTAAGGCTGGTATAAAAGATTCACCTAAGTTTTAACGGAAAACCTGTCATACGTCCAAATTAAGTCAAAAGTATAAAAAAAAAAAAAAAAGAAAGAAACCAGAAACTAACTGAAAATGTTGATCAGCACAAAAAAAAAGCTGAAATCAGATAATTAGCTGAAATTTCCCATGTCTGACTCTTGTAGGTCTAGAGGTGGTGAGACTTGGGAGTAACAGGTCAGCTTAGAGTAATTTTGGTATTTAATCATACTCTACAATTGGTCTTGATAAACCAATGTTGTAATCTGGTAGCATATGTTAGGGGCTACTTAAATTATGTAAGTGTTTTTTTTTTCTAATTTATTTATTTTAAAGGATTTTGTACACTCGGAAACACATGTAGCGTACATGGAACGACCAACCAACCCAAACTCTCAGATAATATCGCCCTCACATCGGAAATATAGACCCTCACACAACAACAACAAAAATGCAATACAGAAAAAAATTATACGTTGTTATTAGTTATGAAACAGCAAATGGTGGTGATATTTTTTTTTTACATGTGCTCGTTTAATTCGACTGGTTCTCTTATTTAATAATACGAATACGTACAAATTTAATAAAAGAATTGAATTGAGTTAAATAAATTGGTTACTCTTTAACATCCTCCAATTTGGTCACAAGAAAAAGAACATTTTGCCGGCCCCCGGCCAGGCGGTCTAAAAATGGTTTCTTTTGCTGTAGAAAGTACTATACCTGTCAATTTTTAGCATTGCTGTCTCAGTGATGCTGTTGGTTGCTCGAGACTTGGATTGCCGCGCCAGTTACCCTACCACGCATGCGCATGGTCCTCCCTATATAAGAGTGGCACTACGAGGGCTTGTCATCTCTTTGTCTCACGGTTGCGTCAAAAGGTGACACGCGAGGGGCCTAAGGTATAGTACTTTCTACAGCAAAAGAAACCATTTTT
>JAHWFP010219227.1:81779-107619 GCA_023313725.1 Lithobius niger
TTGATTTGAAGACGGAAAATGGTGCGGACCTGGATGTCAAATGGTGGAATCAATGGGTTGATGAGAATTAAGTCATGATAACCATTCCCCTGAAGGTTTTGTGTTGCGGGAGAGGGAGTCCGATGTTGTATCGGGGTTATGTTCGACATGAGTGGTAGGTGAATCCGATAGTCCGTGGTTTTGGATTCAGCAATGAAGAAAAAGTCGATGATGAACAAGGTCCGAAGCGTTGGTTGGAGTTTAAGTCGTGGAGGCCATGAACAACATTGCGAGGGCGAGCATCCACTAAGAATTCCAGATCACGAGGCGTAGGGCTGGCAGGCGAGGGCGCAGTCCTGGTGAAAGCTTGGCCGGGGATCGGGATCTTGTCATCAGTTAAGGTGATGAACCGAGGGCGAAGGCTGCAGGCAGAAAGCTTAGAATGAAAGTCTTGAAAGGGACAAAAGTGACAGGCGTTCAACGAAGGTTTTGTTGTTGTGGGTTGTCTTCAATACTTCCAATTAGGCGAGTAGCACAGGAGGCGAGGCCAGGAGCTAACAGGTGATCGTCAGGACGAGCTTCGGGGAGAGACGACATGGTTGGATTGTCCAAAAGGGCGAGGGCGAAGCTCGAACGAGAGGGGCGCTCGAAAGTGCAGGCTGATTTTCGTTCCTCCAGTGAAAGATGAAGACGAAGGTGGAGGCGAAAGAAGAAAGAGTGGAAAGATGTTGGCCAGTCTCTGATAAGGGGGAGGCAAGATGAAGCCGATGCTATCAGGAGCCAATCCAGTGAACGATGTAGTTACAGCGTTGTGAAGACCTTCGACTTAACTCGTGGATGCAGCAGTCGATTGAAGTGGGGTCAGTGGATGTTGGTCTTGTGTGAAGGATCCCCAGGCGATCCGGTGACGATCCTAGACGAAGCGAAAGATGAGGCGAAGGACGAAGGATGAAAGGAGTTGACGAACTCACTGCGAGGAGTGGAGTGGGGACTGCTGTAGATGACTCCGCATCGAAAACAGATGATGGAGGCTGAAGATAAAAGGTGAAGAGAGTTCACCACGGTCGGAGCATAGAGCAGTGCTATCAAGGATGCATTGTGTTGGCTTCAATGAGTAGCGTGCATACGGCGAAAGACGAAAGCGAAGGTAAGCGAAGGAGCGAGATGCGAACAGCAGGGCAATGAAATGGTGTCATGATGATCATTGGCGTAAACAAAGACGGTGTTGAAATCTTCTAGAAGAGGGACCTTCGTTGAGCTTTTTATGATGATCTTCATAGGGAAGCTTCTTCTTGAAGACGAAAGCGATGGAGACAGGGTAACAGCGTGCGTCGCAGACGGGCGCTGGAGGAAAAGAGATGGCTGGCTTTCGCCGTAACCCTATTTATGGAAGGTCTGCGCACATTGCACATGCGCAGATGGGCGAGTGAGCTGGGCGTATCAAGAGAATTAAAAATCCTCCAAGGTAAACAGCACTATAAAAAATTTACAGGTAGTGGATATTTTCTAACTGGCAACAAGAAATAAATATTTCCATGCGGTGAATAAAGCTGGTTCTTAGCTCATTTTACAGGTATTGCTACGGAGATGTGCCCTTTTCATAACACCTTTTCTAATTGGTCAAGTGGTTCAGAGGTTAGGGACCTCCAAACGACCAAATTGATTGTTTTAAACATTGTCATTATGCAACAATACCAAACTGAACATAAAATAAATCCGTGCATCTGCAGTACTAATAAGACATAGAAAATCTGCATTTACAATGAGATACTGCTGTCCTCAAAATGAAACGAAAGCCAGCAAAAAAAAAAACCAAAAATAACAAATGGACCAGAAAACTACATTGGTGTTTCCATCTCATAATCGCTAAGAAAAAAAAAATGGATTTCATGAATATTTGATATCTACCCCAAAACAAAACTTGTTACGGATTCCCGCCAAGCTTTTCAGCCGTGTTAAGTCATGATATCAAACGCAAACCTATTCGCCAAGCTAATCCCACCGACAAAAATCTTGTTTACACAACAGACTGATACATTTTTAAAAAGCCCAATTTTACCTGGGGGGAAAGTCGAAATTGGTATCTATCGCCAAAGGGAAATAAATTTATTTGCATTCAGTTCCTGAGTGCTCGTTACCCTGGAGGAATCAAAACTCTCTAGATACGCCTAGATCAGACACCCACCTGCGCATGCGCGGGTCCAGCAAGCGCAGGCCCTCCATAAATGGTGTTACGGCGATAGCCAGCCATCTACTTTTTCTCCCGATATGTCAGCTATGATGGTGACTGGAAGAGGGGAGGTTGGGTGGGTATTTACAGGTAGTGTATATTTTCCTTAGGCAATAGAAACCAATTTTGACCTTCCCCCCCAGGTAAAATTGGGCTTTCTACTTGCCGGTCAGAAAATATCCACTACCTATAAATTTATTTGCATTTACAGTTGACCTCATCAATATAGGTGGCGGGCACCATCATGGTGGGGCCCCCAAGGGTGTGATCTGGGTCCCCCCTGTGACAGAGTTGTGGTGGATGGGTCGTAGGCGCAACATTCTCTGATCACGACCGACTTCAGTGCGCAAGGCAGTTGGAGTGGGGAGGGAACTTTCTTTTACCAAAGCGAGTTGATGAAGAAGTACGGCAAGTTTATGGATTCCAGCGTTGTTAAAAAAAAAAAAGGGGGTGCTTGCCTTGGTGTTCGATCCTTGATTGGGTTTCGTCTTGGAGGATTGAGCGGGTGGCAGGATAGATTTCTTGATGGCGAGACATTGAAAGTTGAATGACGACATGTGTGGCGTTGACTGTGTGTGAGTGAGTTAAAAGGGTTTGGATTGAGTCCGTGGTCTTCCGGGTGGTGTGTTAGTCCACTAAGGTGTGTGGTGTGAGGTAATAGATTTACTATTGGAGCATAATTCCGGTTCAGAATGAAAGAGACGTGAATTGAGAACAAGTCACGGAAGTCTAGTTCCTGAAGAGTGAGCAGGAGGGTGAATAATTTCAAAGAGTGCATATAGAAGTTCGAATTTTACGGATGAAGGTTTTCCAAGAGGTGGTTGTGGATTTACGGAGCAGATCATGCAGTGTCGGCAGGTCGGTTTTGAGCACGGTGGCGAGCGTTGAGACGAGCGCAATGTGTCAAGTTGCAAAAGTTGGACCTCAGAGAGGTGTGAAGGGGTTAGAGTGTCTGCTGAGAGCAGAGTTGAATTGGTTCAAATGTTCAGGAGTGACTTTGGATGTGAAAGGAACAGAATTCATCACTTGTGGTGGAAGAAGCGGGTGCAGTATCCGGAAGAGGTTGCCAAGCAGGTTGAAAAGGGGTTGCGAGCAACTGATGTCGAATGAAGAGTTAGATGGGCCTGAGTGAGTTGTGAGGTGTATGCATAACAGGTGCAAGAAGGCGAGAGGAGAGCGTGGCTTTGGGCAGATTCCCAAGGTGAAATAGCCTATCGTTCAAGATGTGGAGTGCCGGTAGTTACTCTGGGTGAAGGTGGAGATGTGACTGAGTGTTGAGAGTGCAGCGTAGCACAGTTACCATGATGAGCAGGATGAGATGCGATCCAGTGTTCATGAAGTTCGTTGACGGTTGCAGAGGCGGTGTCAGTGGGTAGGAGACCAGGTTTGACTCGGTGGGGGCGTGAGGCCTAATGGCTATCGGAATCAGGGTGAGGGACCGTGTGGTGAGCGAGGTATGGCGGCGTTGTCAGGAAGACTGATGAGAGGCCGCTGGTTGTGGTGCAGAAGGCATTAGGTTGTTGATCCGAAGAGCAGTGAAGTTAGCATGGGTGGCCAGATGTTCCTACAGAGTTGACAGTTGACGAGCAGAGGACGAGAGCATAGGATAAGTCCTTTTCCCGAAGATTTGAGACAACCGTGACATTTTAATTCAGTGAAAATGGGTTGTGGGCATTAGATCTTCTTTTCAGTGAAAAATGCATGAGGAGATTGGACGACCCTTCTGGCTGTCACAAAGGAAACTGGATGATGTTGTCTATCTTCATGTCGAGTTCAGAAGAGTGACTCATGAAGACCGTTTGGCTGTTTTATGATGTTGCAGGAGGACTTTCAGCGAGGGAAACACGATTATGAATCTCTTATGAGGTTGAAGTGTCCTGAATCCATGTGCAGTCACAGTGATGTTGTTGTCGCTGGGTCACATATGTGGTCGTCGAGGGCACAGTGTGTGACCTTCATGATCCTAAGGGTGATCACAGGTGCTAATGACGTTAGTTCCATGGGTAAAATGGCATGAAGGTGTTGTCGGTCCTTGTGGCATTCAAGTTAGCTGCGAGCTTGTTGTTGTACCTTGGTGTGCGGATGTAAATGGGGTTGTACAAGAGCCCGGATCAGGTTCCATCTTCCCTCCGGATGTCTGTTACTGTAATGGTGTTGTTGGCCAGGCCTAAGACTGAATTGCTTGCTACAAGGTGCGAAAAACGAACGAGTGCTCTGAAGTTGGCTTTCATTTTCAAGACAACTATGTGACCCTTCGATACGGGAAGCAAAGTGGCAGGCTGACTGTGGAGATATTCTCACCATGAATACAAGCCGTGACAGTGTGGCGGAGCGGAAGACATGGGTGTTCATGCGCGAGAACCGCGTTGTTGACATGTTGGGCAAAGGTTGAGGGTCAAGGTGCGAGTTCAAGTAGGGCAAAACCATCGTGCGGAAAAGGAGGGATTCTGAAGATGCAAAGTTCCCTGTCATGTGATGGGCGTTTGTCATGAGACTCGAGGCCTAACGAAGTTACAGCAATGGTTGCTTGCAAGAGGAGCAGGGATAGGTCTAGGCCCATCCACAATGCTTGGGTTGACTGAGGGGCGTCAGTGCCGAGTGAAGATTAGCTTGCTTCAAATGAAGAAGTTGAGGGCAGCAGCAGCAAACTATTAGGCGTGAGCATGATTGTGTTGAAAACCTGTGATGATAATCCCAGACATTCCCAGGTTTTTTTGGTTTTTTTTGAGAACCAGTAGACGAGATGTGAAATTTATCAGGAGTAAGCAGAATGAAACTTGAAACGTGTCCAGGCCAACGACACAAGTTACCAGACCTAGGGGTCATGTCGTTGGGATAAATGCAGAATTTGATTCGATTTCCGGGTGGGAGATTACCGTAATGAGGCAGCCTTGACATTCAGTGGTAATGATGTGATTCACTAGCTAAGACTGCCGGAAGTGTAGAGTTCAAGACGACGTTCCGTATTGTTTACAGCCATAACATTGGGAGTAAACGTAGAGGTTGGCCACTAGCGCCGGAAGTCGGTGGTGGTGCAGAAAGGATCTGCATTCATGCGGGTTGGCTAAGCGGTTCGAAAGAGGTGAAAACCTAAGGCTTGACGGTACCAAATGCTGGGAGTTGCAGCCATTCAGCACATGAACAACCAAAGCTGAGGGACAGTAGTTGAAAAGGACGTTGGTCCGAATTAGCTGTAACGACGTTAGGTGGGGGATAGTAGGCACGTCGATTGAAGGCCTGTTTGCAGTTGCAAACGCCAGATGAAGGAAAGTACGCTTAGAATTACTGTGTAGGTTAGCAGGGAGGGTAGATTGAGTAGGACGTAGGTCCAGAGAAGCTGTAGCAATGAAGGATAAGGGACAGCAGGCTGCAATGGGCGAGTGTTAACGACAATCATTGGAGTCCAATGATGAGTGGCAAAACGACGGTTGGAATTGTGAGTCGCCGGAAAAATGCGAGAAAAACACGGCAAGTGAGGGGCATAAAGCAGCAAGAGAAAGCACGAACAGCAGCATGATAGCTGAAGCATGGAATAGCAGTTGTAGACACGAGGGCTGAAGGGGCAGCAACAATGGGCGACAATCGGCACGAAGACGGGTGGCAGCAGACAGGATTGTCCGACCGTGAATGGTTGGAGACTGATGCGTCGTGGTGGCCATTTTGGACGACAGACTTATGACGAAAGATTTTGAGGGTGAGAGGCTTTCGACGAAGGTTCGTGAGGCGACAGGCTTTCGACGTAAGTTCTTAAATGCGAGAGGCTTTCGACGAAGTTCTTCAGTGTGAGAGGCTTTCAACGAAGTTCTTCAGTGTGAGAGGCTTTCGACGAAGGTTGTGAGACGACAGGCTTTCGACGAAAGTTCTACAGTGCTGACAGGCGATAGGCAATGGAGTCCGATGAGCAGCAGAATGTCGGTTGCAAAGTGCTTTGCTGAATGCTGGAAAAGTACGACGAAACTCAGCTTGGGAGAGCAGAAAATTTGGGTCCGAGAAGATACAGTATCATCTTGGACTTTCAACGAACGCTTCATGCCCGAGATGATATGGTGTCATCGTAGGCTTTCAACGAAAACTTCAGCTGTTAGAAGATTCGGCACCATCTTGGGCTTTCGACGAAAGCAAGGTTTGAGATAAGGCGTTCATGGACTTTCGATGAAAGCTTCAGGAGCGAGATAGTACGGCGCCATCTTGGTCTTTCGACGAAAGCTTGAGGTCTGAGGTGATGTGGCATCTTCGAGGACTTTCGACGAAAGCTGGAGTGCGGTACGAGGATGACGGCCGGTGAAGCATCTTCGATGCAGGAGAGAGGTCCATGTAGGGTAACAGCGACGAGGTGTCTTGGTCGGCGGCCGGAGGAAAAGAGATGGCTGGCTATCGCCATAACCCCATTTATGGAGGGCATGCGCGTGCTCCACCCGCGCATGCGCAGGTGGGTGTCTGAGCTGGGCGTATCTAGAGAGTTTTGATTCCTCCAGGGTAACGAGCACTCAGGAACTGAATGCAAATTAAATTACAGGTAGTGGATATTTTCTGACCGGCAAGAAGAAAGTAATGCTTTTGTATAAGACTGAATTCCACAGTTCGGACTTTAAAAAAAAATCGTCTAAGCAAAACATAATAAACGTTTTCTTTATCATAGCCTACCAAATATTAGCAATTATTGCCACCACTATGGATAAAACATGACCAGAATAAAACATAGTAACAGACCAATAAGGGATGCACAATTCCAAAACTGCATTGGTTATCAGAGTAGACAAGCTACAATTTTAGCTGTTATTCGTTCCACGCAAAACAAGCTTCATAACAATGCCCTAGTAAATTAAGTCATTCGACTCAACAGGGTGCACTATTCAAATGGCCTTGAGACATTGTTCAGCAATGAAAACCGATAGGATTCATACAGACAGTGGCGTAACAAAGTGTCTCTGGGCCCATAGGCAAAATTTATGGTCGGGCCCTCCCCCATTTGTTGCCCCCCGCTCCCCTCACAAAAAATTTTTTTGACCTTTTCGACTGTCTTGGTCCAAATGAAACACATACTGTACATTGTTTGGTTAACTTTACTCGAACAACCAAAAATTTTCAGCCCCAAAAAAATTACTTCATAATGCTAACAAACAATGCTTGAAAAAATTTATTAAAAAATATGTCTGTATGGTATTTTTGCGTACTTTACTGGCGAATTATTATAAGCTTTGCTTAGTAGCTACATTATTACACTTGGATTTGCTTATACCTTATTGCATTTTAAACATGAAATTTGAGGCTCTAAGGCGATACTTTCGGCATGATTTTCTCGATGCAAAAATTTCAATGTTGTTGTCCGCGTCCATATTTTGATGCAGGGGCCCATAAGCAATGCTTACCTAGCCTACCTGTACGTTACGCCACTGCCTACAGAAACTTTCACTTGAGTTTTCCAAGGACTTGAGATCAAAATTCAAGATCATTTTGAAAACATTATCAATTTAAGGGGCCTCAGAAATCCAACTTAAGGCCACTTAAAAAAAGAAAGTTGGTTCTCGGGCATTTTTCTCAAAAAAATCCGTGCGTGCGGGCGGAATTTTTTTATTTATTTATTTTTTGACCCTATTTTTCCGTACCTTTTGAGGAATTAGTTTTTAGTTTGGGTAAAATAAAAATGCTGCCTCGCAATGCTTCTTACCACGTGTCCCCACAATTATTTAACGACAAGAATTGTAATTTTATATTTCAATTGCTCACTAATGGCTATTTTTGTTCTGTAACTGCTATTTTTGCAGCGTCGTTTCTTTTTATTTCCCCTCAAAAAATCGGTGCGGGAGGGCCTGAGAACCAACTTTTCTTTTTTTAATGGCCTAATGAAAAGAATTGCTAATAAGGCTACGAAAAAAAAATTAGTTGTTTCTCAGGCCCTGCCTGGTGGTCATATTTGCCCCTTGTCGATGCTTTTTATTTGCTAGTTCAAACTAAATTTATTACCGTTACAAGGAAAAGCAATTCAGTTAGCTGAAAATAAGTTATTTAGCCTAAATTAACCACTTTCAGCTCCGTAAAATTAAGTGTTTTGCAAGTTTTTCCGTAAAATTAAAATGCAAGTGTTTTGAGAAGTTGAAAGTAGGACTAGAGTTACTTCCAATAAAATAAAAAGTAAAATAAAAAGCCTGGTGGCCTGGTTACTTTTTGAATGAAAATACCCGAGAAACAAACTTATTTCTTTTCACGGCCTAATGCATATTATAGCGATTGAATAATTGAAATGTTAAAAAAACCCATTAAAGAAAATTATAAAGAAGTTCGATACAGCAACACAGAACCTTACTGAATGTCAAGTGTTTAACAACCAAAATAAGCTAAAAGCTATTTACGTACCATCCAAGTGATTCACAGACAATCAGATCTTTACATAAGTAAATAATTAGTTAGCAGGTTAAAAAATGTATTAATGGTGTAGCTATAGCAATTTGTTGCTTGAAGACTAAATGTAAAAACACAAGTCTCTCGGTGGGGTGGTTGGATTATGAAATTGAGAAGCAATAAAATCTTGGTAATACTTGGTAAACACCAACATGCTAAATGTTACAGACCTCAATATTTCTATGGCAGTCCAACCATCTTCTACGGAACTTGAAGTTAAGACAATGATGGATGAAGGACGGACTGCTGGACTGCCATTGAAATATCAAGCCACGTGTGGGTGATCGTGTGAGTGCTTTTTATGAAAGCTACAAGTTTGTGTAAACTTCCCATTTTTAGTATTACCAGTAAGCTGCACCGACACCAAATTTACCAAGCCGATATCAATCCAGTTTTAAAAATTTTGTCGATACCAGCACAGATTCCCCAAAATGTAATGCCTAATTTGTTATCACTATTTGTTACAATAGTGTAGTTTTCTTCAAAAGTCTAATAATTATTAAAATAAAAAAATTTTAAATTGTAATCAACCGTTAAAAGATGGCTAGGAAGATACTTGGTGGTTTCCTGAACAAAATGCCATAAACTGCATGTTGTGATCCTAAACGGTTCCCACGTTATCGATATTTCAGTGAAAGTTGCAGATACCGATCCGACACCACAAATATCGGCAACCAATCCAATCCAGTATCAGCGTCGAAGCAGCCTTAATTACCAGTTTTCAAGGATCTATATGAACCCTGGTACTAAACTGAAAACCGTCTACATTATGAACATTTAAATGAGGTAACTTACCTTTAATCTATTGGTTACTGCAGGAAGTTTGAGCTTCCCTTTGGCAATCAGCATAGCATTGACTTTTGCAGCTGCTTCTGCCGCAGCTTCTAAGCTGCTTTTTCCCAGTGCGTTCATCAGTTTACGGAAATCTAAATGTTGAAGGGGAGAAATGAAACATTACTAAGATGGTCTTACAATAGTGATCTGCGCCGATACAGAGGAAAAATAAACATCAAATGCGGACTGCTTGACAAATCTACGATAGTTTCTTGCAGGTTTTAACTCTGAAAACTTTATTTTCCTGCAGTCTTCACGAATGTTAATCGATCACAATAGAAACGCTCAAATTCAAAAACAAAAATACTCTCAGTACTTCTCTTGAATTTGAGCGTTTCTATTGTGATCGATTGATTTCGAACATTCAAAGTAGAAGATGGTTCATTTTTTCGACGAATGTTAATCATTCAGCTTTCTCCGTTTGACCGGTATACGCTGTTAACAGGTTTAAACTGGTTACATTCAAATATTCCATGGAATGGGGGGCTACCACTTCTCAACTCCCCTCACTAGTGTGTAATCTAATGCAGAGGGTAGGAATTCACCTTGTCCTTGAATGTTAAACACATTAATATGCAGAAGTATTGACTCATGTGAGTAATCTGGCCTCAAACTTAGGAAAAGATTGGAATGAACTTCAGAAATGACAATTTTGGATTACAATGAGACGGTTTATTCTCAACAACAAGAATAGACAGCCGAGCACTGAAGCCCTTACTTTTATATGCCCCGGTCGTATTCAACGCTCAACCAGAAAACCAATCAGCACATTAGGTCACTAACCAATCCAGTCCTTAGCTTGCGAAGTTTTACCAATTGTAGCCAGCAATACTTGGCCATGCTCTCCTGCACGTCTGCTGAAAGTTTTAGCACAAACCCGGAAAGTCGTTCCAGCCCAACAATGATATTGCCGCCAACAAAAGTCAACCATATTTTCAAGCATTTCCTGCCTTAGTTGCCCAATAGCACACAGGTTATACATACATGCAAAATCTACCAAAGTGTCCGGTATCCAGAATGTGAAATTGTCTGATCAGAATGCAAAATTGTCTGATGAAAAAAATGTTTTTAGGTGAAAATTTACAACAAATAAATACGTGATTTGTCGGCTTTTTTCTGATGACAGTGATTTTGTTGGGTATCCTAGATACCAGGATAAGGTAGATTTTGCATGTACGCAGGTTAATATGAGTGGGTGAGCCAATGTCCGTTTCAATGCGGAAGTATTATGTCTGAAAATCCTGAAATGGTTTTTACTTTGAAAACTCACGATACACGTAAACCCACACTAAACAACACTTAAGTTTCGGAACAAGAATATCACCACCACTATTTTTGCGAATTTTGGACAAACCGTTCCCGTTCATTTTCATCAGACTCTCTCATCCCCTCTAGGACGACCATAAAAATGCAGGGTTCGAATAGAACTCGCCACATGAATTTCCAGGCCATTTCAAGGCTTTTTAAGGTTTCCACGTTTAAATTTCCAGACCAAAGAAAGTGAACAATTTTTCTTAAAATTGTCTCGTGCAACCAGATCAAATAAAGTGTACAAGTTATCTTAAAATTGTCAACGTGCAACCATAGTTCTTGAAACTTTTAAACACTTCCTCGTGATGTTATCCCGCTCGAAAGTATTACAAACGAAACATTTTACCCAAATGTAAATGTAGTAGGATGGAATCCGTGCAACAAGACCAAAAGTTCCAAGCCTTTATATCAATATTTACTTTTTTAGCATTATTATTTTCTTTATCATTGACGATTACAAACTTCCGTAAAAGTTTGTTACTCAATTTAAGGCTTTTCCAGGCCATCCAAGAATTTTTTCGAGAATCCAGACTTTTTAAGGTCTGGAAATACCTCAAGTGAAATTTAATGCCTTTGTAGAAGATGATTGCCTTAACGAACATCGATGGAGACGGATTAGGATCAAGCTGCATTTATTCACAGGCAAATACAATTACAAAACGGCCATTAGCTCTCTTCTCCTACAACCGGAAGTCTGTTACTCACATTACGCATGCGCATTACAATACAGAATACAAGGCCAACTGAGGACTCGCCACACCTTTCAAGGTTAGTAGGAACCCTGAAAATGTAAACCAGAGTGCAGTAACGAGCAAGGGAGCCTGATGAAGGAAAAAAGACAGTTTATCAAAAATTTGCCGAATATAGTGAGTGTGGATTTAAGTATTAATTCATTGGCCACCCCAACGACCCCACGTGGGATATGTCAACACCCAATCCCCCAGACTGGATTCGGTCCGGATTTATAGTGTTATGGGCTGATATATACAACGCCTACTTAACATGATATAGTTAGTTGGTGTTTGGTGTTATTCGGGAAAGGCGACCAAACTTAATATTAATGGTGCAACAAATTGATAATTTTTAATGTCAATACAAAATAACAGTGTAAATTTTGTCTTGATTTTAGATGTTTTGCAGTAATTTTGGCTTACCGGAAGAATACGGACTCCTCTCCGATTAGCTTCTCGTTGGGCTAGAATGATGTAAAAAGATCAGCTGAACAACATTTTCCCATAACATTTTTGCGGCAAAGGCTTAGTTTGGCCGTCAGAAATTAATGAGAGCCGCACTCTAGCACTGACGAACGTACAAGAGTCCCATGTTCCCAGCTGATATCTTTTTCCCGTAAACAGTTCAGATAAGTGGGTTGTTAGTTTAGTCAGTTTAGTCAGTTTAGTTTTGTTTTGTTGTTATTGTCGTTAGGTTAGGTTATAGGTACCGGCTTCTGTTTGGCGTTCACTTGTAATGAACTGGTTGGGGTTTGGCGTTTCACTTGACGGACGTTGGCCCAATTGATGCTTTCCTGTGCGGCGCCGTCTGCCTCGAGCCTGCCTGCCCGCAACAAGATGGCATCACAGCCTACCTCTGGTAGTGCTAACTTTGGACCTAAATCACAGCCAAACGGTGTGTTTGCCCCAAAAATGGAAGAGGAAAACATTACTCAGCAGGTAATTCTTAGTCCGTTAAAAAAAAAAAAAATCGGACGGGAGTCCGTATTCTTCCGATGTTCCTTAATTTCATGTCAGCACGGTCAAAATTAATTTATGACCATGCACCAAAATCCCTCAAATACACCAAATTACTGCCAAAAACGCTTGTTTTCATATGCAATGGAAAGAAGTAGCCACCCTACGAGTCATGTTTTCTGCAACATGCTCAGCGTAAGCAAGTGAGATCAGAATACGCAAAGAAAGCATCAAAAGACTGTTGTGCAACTAAGTGACAGTCAACCGTTTTAACGGAACCACTTCCACAGCGGCTCCAAGCGCGTCCACCATCGATCTGTATACGTTGGTTGTACTATCTCCGTTGGTGTAAAGGGTAAATTAAGGTCGCTGTTTCTCGAAAATAAGGTCAGTTTTTTCCAAATTTACCTAACCTAACCTAAACTAACCACATAACACCAGAAACCGCAATCAAAATCTTAAACCTTTCTAAACTTCACGCGCCGGAATCTAGATAGGTCGGCCATCATGCTCGGAGCTTTTGCGGAAGTGGACCCGTTTTAACACCTTTCCGTCCTCTAAAATTCACTTTAGGCAGCTTTAGAACCCAATCCTAGCCAGCAGGAGTTTATTTCATTAACTACATTAGCTAAAATGTAACAGTACAAATTAATATTGGCTTAATTATTGAGACATAGCCTAAGGCTTAAATTTGTTAACAGGTCTTCGCTTATATCCGAGTAATTTCCATTTCTGGTTTCTAACCTAGATTCAAGGTAAACATGCGATTTAAAATGTTGTTGTTGGTGTTGATGGCTGCAAATAAGATAGGATTACACACCTTGTTCAACCACAGCTTTTACAAGGAACCCTGGATGAAAATCACAAACGCACATTAAAAAAAAAAGCAATTCGACAATAATAAAACAACTAAATACTCCGTATAAAGATAGCCTATACCTTTTTTTTGGCCACACAGAAATGTATTCACATCGGGTGGCTACCATCAGGTCGACCTTCCATTTCCAAACAAAAACGTGCTCCCTCCCAACTCTTTAGCCACACATCACAAGAAATCTAGACCGCAAAAAAACTGCCAATCGGTTAACATAAGCCTGCGCAGCGTTAAATATATTACAACAAACGCCCTTAAACACAATCGTGTGCTAGAAAATGTCTACAAACAATTGGGAACACGCATTCTGCAGTGCGCAACAACTTGCTCTCATTTTGGGTCCCACAAATTTAATGAGCACAAAGCAAGGTAGGCCATGCGAATTGCTCCGAAGTACACAATTGTAATTCAAAACTGCATCAGATCAATTGCTTAAACAAGGTACCTGAATCCCACAACTCTCTATTGCTGTCGTTTAAAATTCATCCTACAGATTTCCCGACCTCTTGCTTCCGAAATTAGTGTCCAAAACTTCGTTCATCTTTTCATCCGATTGATGGAGAAACGATCACACAGACACAGAATGGAGGCGGACGGAAATTGAGATCGCGTTATTTAGAAAACGAGAAACGAGTCAAGAAACGGAAAAATTTTCCGGAAAAAAAATCAATTTTATATTGGTTTGTAAAAGTTGAGTAGAGCAAATGTAGGCTAAAGAATTATAACGCAATTGTGCACGGTGACGTATAATGGACGGTCGCACAAACACACATATGTCACATTATGTTGGACGATTCCAAAGTTTCTAACAGGGTAGATTGTAGATGAATATGGACAATTACCATTATTTAACGTACCGCAAATACAGTCATCTCCACAATCGAGGAAGCTTTGCCTAGATTTACTTAGGAACCTACGTTAGGTGAAGTTGATTGTTGAGCAGATGGTAAAATACAACCTTGGTAAAATACATCAGAAGAAAACTTTCCGGAAAGGAAATGCAATTTTGAAAACGTAGACATTTCTGGATTTAGGCAACGCTAAAGCATCTTTTTTTCGTTTTTATTTTGCTCGTTTATTTATTTAGTTTTGGTGTTTTATTTTCTTGTCTGTATTTTTTATTTTCAATTTTTGTCTTATTTAGGTCAAGCTAATTATTTATAGTAATTATAAAGCTTCGTTAACGTTTTTCTGGCACACTTTGACGAAACTTCATCTTTTCTTGATTACAAACATCTGGTCGCTAAGCCAGGCAGGAGCCAGGAGTGGCGTCAACGTCGACGTTTCCTGGAAACTAGAATCTCATCTGAATCGCGACCTTCAACTTCAGTATTGTTTTTATTATTATCGCAATCATTTTGTTACTTGACAATGTATTGTGACGTTAAACATCAAAATTAATATTGTACGCGACGAGATAACGCAAAAACTCTACAGTGCAATAACGTTTTGCAGTCAAAATTAATATAGCCTACTGTCACAACGAATAGCTTCTAACAAAATGACACCACCTTTCCGCATGTAGACGTATTGTGTGCGATATTTGATGACCATCTGGATTGAGCCACGTGGATGCTTTCTTCAAGTTTACGTCGTTTTTGAATGACGACATGCGTATATGCAGTTCAGAACTTACCCTCATCTTGATCGCACTTTTTGCTTTCTCTGATGAGCGTTTTCTTTCGTTTTGCAGTGCAAGTGCTAAGCTCGTATCAAACAATTCCTCAAAAATACCGTCAGAGTTTGACAGTGACACGTTCAGCAATGCAAGTTTGTTCACAACCGCCCATCCGGATGTTTCCTTGGAAAACAAGGCGGAAACACCCGCCGTGTCAGTAGCACAACTCAGCGTAGGGAACAAGACATTGTTCGCTATTAGCAGTAACGACAGTGAAAGTGGTGCCAATAATTTCACTGTTAATGGCGATTCCAACTTACCAAACAATGTTACTTACGAAGGACATAAAAAGGGCTTCAACTTTTTTCGCAATAAAGGGGCCATGCTTAGAGCCTTCTACGTTGCCGTGGGCATATTAGTGATAATAACTATCTACACCTTCGTCGTGTCGAGGTAATAGTCTAGTGCACTAGTATAGCGTATTGTACTAATTCCTAGATTTGCTTGGGAAAATGGGCATGACGACCTCCTCAAGGCCATTTTCCCTTAGTAAGGGGGAGGTACGGAAACACGCAGAATTAACTACTTTTAAAGAAAAAAATCTAGAGCATACCACCTCCTCTCTGATCCTTTACTCGTTGGACTAGAATTACCTAAACTGGTCAATTTAACGTTACCCATAGGCCTACCATTTTTTGCCCAAAGGCTTTGTTTGGCCCTTAGAAACAATCGAAACTTGGACTCAGATCCCAACCACTGTGTTTTCTTTTCCCCCACAGTGGAAGTATAGCAGTCTGTGCCCAATTGTGCAAGGTGACTATGACATCCACCCATGTAGGGCATAAATGAATACAGTGCCTGTGGGGGCCCTTCAATGGTACTAAAACCGAGTTGTTTTGCAAGGATCCAAGGGACTTAAATTTTACTCAATTTGAATTAGTTTCTTTTGCTCCCCCCTCCAAAAAAAATCATGAATGTGTGGTTTCAGCCAGGAGGGCATATTGACCCCTGATGCTGTAGTGATGAGAATACTACCCACATTCCACCTCGTTCTGAAATGTGACCCCATGTGGCCAGTTGCCAAACAAGTAGTTACGATTTCCCTTAAATCGTTACCCTTCTGGCAAGCTGTGTTAAAACAACCTTGAAACGGAGGAGTTTCAGAGGCCGACATACCTAAAAATTGTTGTTTTTTGCCTCCAGATTGCGCACGTTCTCGTGCGGGCTAGGAAATTAACACCTAGTGTTGCTGGTAAAATAGGTTGTGGCTACAGATTTCACTTTTTTTGATAATTGATTGTTGAAAACAGATTGTTATGCACAATTTCAGAATCAAAATACTGTACCAGTATTCTTGCAAATTTTCAACAGACCGACGACGTCTGTCTTCATCAGGCCTAACCTACACAACTCAAACTTTTGTCAACTACATCGTCACCGTGGAATTCAGCGTTCGAAATCTGAGCACGTGCATGGCATGGCCTCCTATATTTATCGTGCTGGTTCATCCACTGCTTTGTGAGTCGCCTGGAAAACTCATCTCTAAGGAGGAAACGAATTCCCGGATTGGATGGGCCTTGAGTGTTCATCAAAACGGCGTCATTTTTAACATGTTGCTGGATCGCCAGGGATTCCAGTCCCCTCAAGTGCCGATCATGTGGGACATTTGATTTTAGAAGTGTAGTAGTTCTTCCCCAGCCAATATCATGCTTTGTCATCATGTGATGGGTAGCGATACTGTTGCTATACACTTCATTCCTCGTGTTATCCATATGCTGTCCTACCCTCGTTCGGACGCCCTTCCTAGTCTCACCTATATAAACAGCATCGCACCCATCACATGGTGCACAATTTACACCTTCTCTCGTATTTTTAACCCTAGCTAACACTTCATTTTTGTCACTCCCATTCTCCACCTTCTTTCTCTTCTTAAGGAGAGCATCTTTCAGGTTGTTGTCATTCCTGAGAAAGGTTTTGAAGCCTCTTCTTTCTAAAATTCCCTTCAGTCTCTCGCTCGTTCCTTTAAGATACGTAATTCCGACTTTTTTGGTCTTTGTCACATCATTCTGCACAGTAGGTCATTTATGTCCCTTCGTTAAAAGCGCTTTTTTCATCATCCTGGTTAGGAGTCCTGGAGGATATCCAAGTTTTATAAAGCGCCCCTTAGCATTGTACAAATGTGGCTGAGCAAGCTGGCTGGTGGAAGAGTGCCTCACAATCCGATGAAACGCATTCTGCGCTATGGCTTTTAATTGCTCTGCTGGATGTCCTGACATATAAAGAATTCCTCGTTCAGTTGCCATCTCTTTTCTAATTTCTAAAATTTCTAAATTTCTAAAATTTCTAAAAAGAATGACGAACTTTCAGAGTAGAAGCCGTTATGGAATTTTCAAAGTTCACTTTTTATGTTAATAATTTAGTTTATAGACAAAAACAGCCTGAGAGGCTTTTTTTGTATCAAAAGAAAAAAAAAATGGTTAATTTTATTCACTTCAACCTTGAAACTGTGACAGTTATTGAAATATCAATTTAATAGGTATTGTGTGTGTATTTGCCACATTTGTAAAAAGATTTCGTCAAGATTTCCATGTGTGTTGTACCTTGATTTATGGTACAGTACTAAGATAAACCATGTAGTGTGATAGTATACAAGTCCATGGATAAACATTGTTGTAAAATGTAACTTAAAAATTGTTGGAGTTATAGTCGTACACCTAGACGACTAGTATCGTTGTTTTGTGTACTATTATTGTGACAAATTATCTACTGTTGACTAATTATCCGTTCTAATTTTTTTTGCAAATTAGGTTAAAGAAGAGGAAAACAAAACGCCACATGTACGGTCTTTTAACAAAGCACACAGATGTTGAATTGACACCTTTGGGCCAAGATGAAGAGGATGATGAACACACAGTGTTTGATGCCGTTCAGTATAAATCTTAAGCATAAAATGATATTTTGTGATATAGTTGTGGCCGAATGTCCATTATCCTTTGGGGCCAAATTGAGTGTCGTATGAAAGTTTTATTCAGTAAGTGGTGTGCAAGGTAATTTCACATACCATATTAAATGGACCACACAATTTTTTTTAAACCAAATTTTGTATATTTGTTCTTGATAAAACCCTACATGTAGGTTTTTTTTTTGTATCCTTACATAGGCAGATCTGCACTTTTGTAAATTTTGGATTTAAGTTATTGACACTGTGATATAAGAATATATATATGACTGAGTAGACCTCAGGGAACCAATGTATTTTATAAAGATATTTTTGCTGTATATTTGAGTAATAAATACCATTTATATATATGCACATAGAACATTTTTTTAAATTGTCGCGGATTTGGGTAAGCGGAGTGAAACAGACTGAAACACTAGCTATCTGTGCTTGGCAAACAACAAAGTGCTTCACTTTTTACAAAATATTAGAAAGCAAGTACTCAGAATAAATGAAGAAACAAAGTGGTGTACTTTTCGTTTTTATTTTAACCCATTAAGCAAGAACTTGTCATGCATTGTCGTTTGAGCAGTGTGTGTGATGAGCTGAACTCTTCATGCAACGGCAACTTTTTTCCTCTGTGGTGTCATGTGCTGTCACGTGTACTATAGCTCGCGGATTCAAACGTTTGGCTAGCGGCATGACTTATGCACGATCTTGTGAGACAGTTTCGGTCAAAATGGCGAGTGGCAACAAAACCCGAGATCATAAAGAACAGAAGAAATATACTTTATCACCAAACGAAACTGGAAATTTTCGGTGAAGTTAGGGTCGTTCACGTTCTTCAGCAATAAAATACATAAAAACGAAATGCAGGCAACTTCTAGATGCTGAATCAGGAGAGGACAGAAATCTACAAGTATCGTTAGTGTGGATTTCTGTCCTCTCCTGATTCTGAGGGGTGCTAACTAGAAAATGTTGGGTCGTCAGTTTTTTGTGGACCACCTTGTATAGAACAGACTAGACATCCCAACTCAAGACACCAGGCCCCACTGCTTGTCCAAGATGCCAGTAAGACTTGGCCCAACTGTTTTGTCAACAAAACTGTAGGCTTCACTGGCCAGATTCCTGAGTGAAACATTGTTCTTCCTGAATCAAATGATTGCCAGTGATTCGAGCGCACGGAGGTGTGCCTCCTGCAGGAAATTGGAGGTTAAAAGCACAGTTGTTTTTTCCCCATGCTATGTGATAAGTTATCTTGGCATGTTGTGCAATCCCATTCAGTTTGTCGGCCTGGTGAGTACCTGCCACATGCTCTCGAATTCTCATATGAAGGCGGATCGTTCCTCCGATGTACACTCTCTCACAGTCTCTGCAGGGCACAACACCCTTCCTGTCCCTTAGATGTGGGGGGAGAGTAGAAACTGGGTCAGGAGCAGGGAGAGGGACGGAAGGTGGTGGTGCAACGCCTGGCTCTCTCAGATTGGAGCCTGTTGGGGTAGCGACGAGTTCCAACGGTTCTTATTCAGTCAATTGAAGTATCTCCTCGATTTTCATTTGCATGGTGGTTGGTTGCTCAAGTATATCAAAACATCAACCCATGCAAGTCAAAGAACTATTGAAAGCAGCCATAAAACAGACCATGATGGTAATGACATTTTTTCTCATTCAACACCATTCTAATGCCCATACGTTTTTATTGGTAAAACTAGAGGAAGCCCGTGCTATGCACGGGGCCGGTCACATTTCCCGGGATTTTTTTTCGGCACTCTTCCCAACGACTTAGATTGATCGACCACTCATGCCTGTCTCCTGTTTGGCTGCAGGTAGAATGGGAGAGTGCATTTTCAATGCGGGCAGGTTGAAACCATCGTGTACCTTCGCGCGCTTGCGGTCTGACACCTGTCGCTTACGATCATACTGTGACGTGCATCCTCACAGCGCGAGGAGGGGAGAAGTGGTTTTCCTTTTAGTCTTCCTTTTAGCCGGCCTCCGACATTATTATATAGATTTGTTTCCTTGCAAGTCATAAATTCAAGCAAATAGCCTTTCTACATGCAGAAAATACAAAAATTTAACTGTTCTGTGATAATAAAAATTTCAGTTTTTCAAAAGTGAAAATTTGACATTATCTAAGAATCTCCCTTAGAATTTCGTACAGGTTTGTATGGTACCCTGAGAACAGACCTTATGGGGCTGTCATTAGAAATGAAAACAACTAATACGATTGTTTCCTATGTTGCCTATCAGTGAGGAAATGTAATGGCACTAAAGTGGAAAGATAAAAACGTTCGCTTGCTTAGTATTGTATACAATACCAAATTAGGCAATGAAACTCAAAAACCTTGTGCTGCTAATGAATACATCATGTGTACGGGTGGAGTTGATAAACAAATGACCTATTACAAGCTGCAATACTGCCCTGCTGGCAAAAATAATAAAAAAATTACCCACAGGAGAGTAGGTATTGCTTAAAAAAATACTGAAAGGTTCAAGTACTCCAACATTAAAAGCCATGGTTGACTGTTAAACTGAAGTATTGCAGTGTTGGTTAAATCAAGAACATCTAAGAACTATAAATTCTTGGTTAAATGTATCTTGTGATTCATGTCTCAAGATGTATATCAAGGTTAAAAAAAAATAGGTTTTGATTAAGGCTGTATTCATGCATATATCTGTTAGTCTGCAGATATTTAATTTATCGGGTTGGCATTTTTTTAAACAAGTTTTCCTTAAACGATACATTTTCACATGACAGTCGTGTTAAACCCGGCTTCGCCCATGGTTGTTTCCCAGTTTTAGGCTTTTAGCTCAGTGTTTCCTGAGGGTTCACTGCGACTGATCATTTTTCTCCTGTAATACTCCCCTTTTCCTTCCATCATTTGCTTCCTGTCCCCTTCCCCCTCCCTCCCTCCCTTTCTCTCCCTCCTATCCATCCCCTCTTCTTCCCTTTACTACACATAGTTGAATTTGGATAGGTAGTTGTGAAACTTGTTTTATATTGTTAGACTAGCTGAAGCCTGTGCTAACACACGGGTGGCGTCTGATGCAGTTTCCAACATTGGGATGGTTTGGTCTCGTGTTTGTCACGGAAGGCGTGTACAAATTTCAAACCTTTAGCCTGCTGGCTTTGTCATTTTTTTCCAGGAGAGGCAGAAAGAGCGGTTTCAATATTTAACAGTTTCACTTACCCAATAAGTTTAATCATCCACAACTACAAAACCTTTGGCCAGTGGTTTAATATTAACAGTTGCATTTACCTGAAGCATTATTTTTTCATTAAAAGTAACGTTTTTAGTTTATTGCCAACCATTAGTCCTTTACGATCATCGAAGCCCCTCATTATTAGACGAGATTGGTGTAGAGTTTCTTCATATTACTTCATATTTGCAGTTGCTGGTACCGACCATCTAACCTGATAGCTCGATTTTAATAATAAGAAGATTACAACATAATATTTAACTTGACTATTCTGATTAAACACACTTGGTTTTATTGGCAATGATACACCTTCTCCTTGAGGTGTACACTCCAACCAACGCCAGCTTAGACTGAGGAAAAAGGGTTTGTGTGTAGGTTGTTTCGTTTGTATGTCAAAGTATCACGCAGTGACGGCGCCAGGGGTGCCGCCCCCCCCCCCAACCAAGACTCAGCTCACCACCAGGAAATAAAATAATGAAAAAAAACTTGCAGGGCTACACTTGAAATGAAATGAATAAACAGAACTTTTATTTTTTTTAAATTTTATTTCATTTATATATGTAATTTTTTTTAGCAACTTTGCAATATATGTGTTGTGTACCCCAATTTATTTTGTGTGTTTATGGGGCTTATTTTACAAATACATTGAACTGTATTGAAGCTTAGGTTATGTTAAGGTTGAATTAAGTGGAATAAAAGTGCCCAATGTGGATGCCTTGAAAAAAAAAATCCTTGGCCCACTCCGTTTCCAGATGTGCCCTCTGTCGGCCCCCCAAACAATTTAGTCCTGACGCCGTCACTGGTATCGCGAATTAGGAAACAAAAACGAACTCCTCTGACGTTAAGGTAAAATTCAACGAACGTATACTATAAGGCGTTCGTTATAAGGAAAGATACACCGCAGTGTATCTTTCCAGCTAACCGTAATTTATAATGATACAGAACATTAAAACAAGCTAATCTAAACTGCATGGTACACCAAATTAGCATGAATTAGAAAACAAAAATGAACTTGTTTGATGCTTAAGGTAAGGTTTAACTTATCTGAAGTCAAAAACGCCAAGGAAGACAAACTTACCTAGGTTTCAGATGCTGTACTGTTTAGTGCACGTGAAACCTTACTGCTGTATCTAACCATTATACATGTAACTACAATTAAAGCCAGAGCCCAAATTTCGAAACTTTTCATGCCCAAACAAAGGAAGAATAATGTGAGGCTACATACTCGACTACTTTCTTGGCTACATTTTTTAGTGTTTTTCAGTCACATCGTCTATTTTCCATTCATCACCCTACTGGTGATACATCCCGTAAATCCTGTATTTGTAGCCTGGACTGCTGATTAAAAAATCAAGCCATTTTGACCCGGCTACTTCACAATTTAGAAAGGAGATTTACGGTATCAATGCATGTGTCCGACATTAAAACCTAAATAATATCACATGAATGCGTTTACTATTACCTGCTATTTAATAAAGTGGAAGATGGTAGTAACCATTAATAAAAAGAATGTTTTTCAAAATCACGTCATTTTGACCCGGCTACAACTAGAGACCGGCTACTACTGTCTCATGATTGGGAAAATAGCCAGCTACAATTGAGGAATCGGCCACAAATAGAGGACTAATAGTACATAATTTATCAAGATTCTCAAGCACTCTTCCAGGGATGGAAGTTCGTTATAACTTTCTAGGATATTTCCATGTTTTCAAGTACTCTCACAAACCCTGAATTACCTGTAGAGATGTGCTAAGCATACTAAGACGATTAGTTTTTAAACATTTTCCAGCGACGTCATTTAGCCATCTAGAATGAGCCAATCATTAGCTGAGCTATCGTGTGCAAAAGTAAAAATGTTAAAAACATTCACTACAGCAGTAAGGTTTCACGTGGACTATAAACAGTACATCAATACTGCAGTATCTGAAACATTACAGGAAAGTTCATGTCTTCCTTTGCTGTTTTGACTTTGGATCAGTTACACCTTACCTTAAGCCTAAAATGAGTTTGGTTTGTTTTGAATTTAATTGAATTTCATTGTTTTGATTAAACAGACGAGTAGTTTTACTGGTGATGATACACCTTCTGCTTGAGAGCTATACTACTTGCGCTGTAGGAACGATTGCAATTTGAATTTAATTGAACTGATATAAACTACGCCCCAAAGATTTATAGACTACTAATGACATAAGGAGGCTATTAAATAAACTCGTTTGGTCACGGTGATTGTTCCCAATGTAAAGTGCTTCAAACTAGTCCTATACGAAACTGGAGAACGATGTTGTTTTTTTATGTGTAGTTAAAACTTGACAAAATTTATTTATCATTTGTTTAAACTTCATCTTAAGAAATATTAAAAGATTTAAAGGTGCCTATTCTCCAGCATGACAGGTTGTAGCATCTAGTGTCGTCTATCATTATTTAGTTCTATCAAGAATTTATAGGGTTGGGAGGCGAATATGTGACCGAGACCCCCTACTGAAACGGATTAGATTCATTCCTATTAGTTCCGTCTAAGTTTATAGAGGGCACCATGTGGGAATTTCTACTCCGTTTCACAGCCCCAAACCCCTATAAATTCTTGATTAAACTAAACGAAACTAGCTTGTATTTAATTATTATTTAGTTCAGTTTAGTTTAGTATAGTTTAGTTGTAATTTAGTTTACTTTAGATTTGGGCTAACAAATTAGCAAAAATGACTAGATGAAACACGTGGCACCCTCTGAAAACTCGGATGAAACTTATAGGAATGAATGTAACACGTTTTAGACTAAAAATTCTCAGTTCTATATATCAATTGATTTCAACAAGCGAAGAAATGAGTAAAGAAATTTCTTTTTATACACACTAGCCATGTACCTTCTTAATTATTGAATATAAAGTTGGTGAATCCACGTCCACCATGGAGCAAGCAGTCAAGGTTAACGATATCACTGTCACTAGATGGCACCCATCTGGCAGTTCAAAATCTGCGTTTCAAAACGGTCGATATATAGAAAAAAGCGTTGCGATGCCGTTAAGCTTAACTTTACCGCTTGCTTCCTGGTGCACGTAAGCGCACCAACTTTACACTCATTAATTAAGAAGGCACGTAGCTTGTTTGTTGTGCAAAAAGAAATTTATGTGTTCCTTTTGCCTGTTGAAAATAAGGATTGTATAGCAGGAGATGGCTATAGATGCTGCAGCTTATCATTTGGCGGCAATCCCCCTTTAACAACCATGTAACGGTAAATTATCCGATTAGAAAAACCTAATTGCTGATAAAGAGGCGGCCTCACTAGCAGGGGTGTGTAAGGAACTGAAAACTTAATTTTATTAAGGATAAATCTCAATGCAACCAAAATCTTTCGAATTGCGAAAAATACAACGGAAATTTGCAAAGATAAAGGAAAACTCAAAAGTTAAAGGATGAGTGTCCACCAGTCATGAGAAATAAGCATCAATATCGTTGTTTCATGGCAATGTCCAGCTATCTAGTAACGTTTTTCCAGTGGATCACATACATTATTTGTTGTGGCTAAGCGAGAAATTGAGGTCTACTTATGGTACACACGAATGTATGATAATCTAAAGATTGTACTTTTGTTGGTTTGGGGGCTTGTAGGAGTTAAGACAAGTGCGTAGGAGGGTTTGACATTTGCAACCAAGGAATTTAAATTTAGTCCCCCCCCCCCCTCCTATCGCAACCAAAGATTGCAAGCAACAATGGCTTGGACAATCAACCATGGTCCTTAAGATTTATTGTAAAGCCAGGTTGAACTAAAAGCTGAACTGCAATGAAGGACAAAATAATCCGTCATTACGTTGCCCCGGATTGTTTAACAAACTGATGCACATTAGATGATGGTTATGCAACAATACGAACATCCACGAGCCAATGGGTTTGTTAATAACCAAAAGACAAATGCTTTGTGGTAGTCTTAGTAACAATGAACTTCAAGGATTTCTGCCTAACAAAATGTGAAAGAAGAAAGCAAACGTAAAAATTTAGAAATTAGCTGATGTAACGGATAATTAATTATAGGCAAAAAATTCCTAAAGAAAGAAAGTAGAGACACAATAAACAGCCCTAAGTTACATGTGTCCATTAACCTCGGAAAGAGCAACCGAATTGGATGTGCCAAATGAGTGAGCAAAGCGAACGAAAATTAGCGTTCGTTAGCCAATATGCACAAAAATGGGACTGAAGAAACATGTGAAGCACAGACATAAAATAATCCAAATCATGTCAATTTGGTTGATGTAACGGCTAATAGGGCAATGGCAAATGTGGAAATTTTCAATGAGAAAATGTATAGACATAAAATAAAAAAAGGTAGAGATGACGATAAGACGGTGTTTCTTGTTGTACGTTCACAGTCCTATGAAAGCTGTACATCCACACAAAACCGGTATAAAAGAAGCCGCCAAATTTCCAAGAAGATCGGCCTTTGAGGGCAGTGATAACATTCAACCACGGAAAGGCTGCCAAGCCTAATCTTATTGAAAAACTTAATTGCACTGTATAATACTTTGGATGTGAAATGACAATTTGGAAGATTGCTACCACGAGTAGTAATATTTTAGTTTTCATTTAAATTCTGAACTATTAATCAATGCGATTAACTTGGCTAATAGGATTAACAGGGCTTCCAGCAAACTCGTACCCGAAATTAATTGAAAATAGGGAAAACTTAGCGTAAAAACCTGAATATATTATTAGTGAACAAATAATGAATAATAATGAGCCTAACATGACTAAAAACTTCCCTCCTATAAAAAAGGCCA